>PVIW01000022.1:984243-1086004 GCA_004026585.1 Noctilio leporinus
GTATTTTCTAAACTTTGATGGTAGTTATTTCCTTTCTTAGGAATATATATAAATATTATATTTATAAATTATATAAACATTTTATTTTATTGTTATTCAGTTATAGTTGTCCCAGCTTTTTCCCCTTTGTTCTCCCTTACCCCACCCACCCCCACCCTTCCACCCCTTCCTCCCATAGTCAGTCCCCACCCATTGTCCATGTCTATGCGTCATTTATACTAGTTCCTTGACTAAACCTTCCTCTTCTTTATCCCTTTCTTTCCCCTCCTCTAGTCACTGTCAGTCTGTTCCTTCTTTCCATGTTTCTGATTCTATTTGGCTCATTTGTTTGTTTTGTTCATTAGGAGTGATAAGGTATAGTCATCACTAAAGAAGGCTTTAAGAAGGGAAGGAAAGATTAAGATAAGATTACTTAGACTCTTGTCACAGACTTAGAAGATCTACAGAATCATAAGAAGAACAAAGATTAAATAGGGCCTTAGCAGTCTGTCATAGCCAATGTTCATTGATCTGTAACATTTAACAGCAGAAATTTAACAATCAAATATTTTTCTTCCCAGCATTATAATGCTGCCTTTTCATGGCAACTATAAATTACTATAATGATACCAATGGTTTTCATATTTATTTCATTATATGGATATAAAGTATATGAGATAAAGATAATACTGATTCTTTTCATAGGACTTTAGGTATATATTTTGCTTGATAAAAATGATAAAAAAAATAGTTTGGAATAGTTTAGACTATTCTTGGCATATTAACAAACTTGATGATGCTATCAATAACACTATTAAAATTGTTTTAAACAAGATACATTTATTTCAAGAAATATTAATTAAACAATTAGCAAGAATCTCTATAAGACAGAACTGCAGACTTAAAGGATTTTTAGGTAAATTGGCCCAGGAGAAGTTCACAATGAGCGCACAAGCCAATAATGAAAGTAAAATAAGTGAGTGTTATAAAGTAGGCACTGAATAATCATCTGTTTAGTTCAGGTATGCATTTTATGATAAAGTAGATAGAAAATACTTCAAGGTTTAAGAGTTGAAATTCAACCACTTTTTTATGCATAAAGGATAACTGAGGTGAACTTGGAAGAATTAAGCAAAAGGTAATCATCTAAACAAGGACACAGAGAATAATAATAAAAAAATAAAGTGAAATAAAGTGGCAAGACAAGTGATTAGACTTGAAGTGACCAAGAAAGCTGGGACCCAGGACTACAAAAGACTCATCAATGTGAATGATGAATCTTCCAAAAATATGAGGAACAAGATGCAGGCTAAAATCTTGAAACAGAAACTGTTTATCATTCAAAGTTTTATTACTGATATCTGACCCTATGTCTAATACACAATAATTCAAAATATTTGGAAGGAAGGAAGGAAGCAAAGATGCAAGGAAGGAAGGAAGGAAGGAAGGAAGGAAGGAAGGAAGGAAGGGAGGGAGGAAATAATGAAAGAAAGGGTGGAAGGAAGGAAGACTATAAATTCCTTGTGATGTTAGAGGTTGTTGTGCCATGAAATATCTTTAAAACAGAGACCATTAGAAGAGAGGCAGCAGAACAATTTTTAAGGTTATGGAGAGTGTGGGTGGCATGGAAAACAGTAATGTTTCCTCTTGGCAGAAATATTTGAAAAGAACAACAGAATGGCCTACATCAGAGAATGTATAAAGAGACATGCACCCAATGTAATTAAGGTTCAGTTATTGAGCTGATGTGAAATAATCTACAATAAAGATGTTCTGAACATAGATTGCTTAACTTTGTCTCTTTTTCAATTGGGCACTTATTCATCAAAACTATTAGCTACAACTGTCATAGCTTGGCAGTTTCATTTGAATCCATACTCAGTAAATTGTTAGGTCAGTCTTATCTCTGGCTGTCAAAACAAACATTTAAACATCACAATATCCTAGTTGATCCTATTGGCTCAGCTGAAAATTCAACTTTTTGAAACACAACATTTGGGAGATCCTATATAAGTTAGGTTGATGATTTAAGTCCTTCAATTATGTGCTTGTGAATAATTTCTCAAATCTCAGGATGACTTTATTATCAATTCAACAGGTACTACACCATTTGTTATAAAAACAGCACTTATAATAAGGTAAAGAAAATGCTTTGACATTTCTACGCTTTGACATTTAGAACTGATATTAATGATGCTACAGAATTGTCACACAGAAGGCCATTTACCCACGGAGTGATGCCTATTAATTACAAATATTATTATGTAATCAGTTTTAGATGTGAAATGTTATGTGTTCTTTTTATTTCACATTCTTATTAAATCTAAATAAGCACAGAAGCAGAATCATTATAAACTCAAACATGAACTTTAAATAGGATTTTAACCTCAGGGATTTGCATGTCAGAATGAATTTAGAGGCATCAGGAGAAGCGGGAATGAGATATAGTTTCTGTAAGCAACAGCATTGCTTTTCCAAATCTCATATCTTCGCATGTATACTAAAGAAAATACAAGGGTGAAAATATTCAGGTTACTGGCATAGGGGGTTTAATTTGAATGTGTGGTTTAATTAAATGTAAATAGAAAAACATCCTATGGTGCAAGGAATATAAATATTTAATGAGCCATTTTTAAAGAATTATTTGACAGGATACATTTCAATAGCAGTTTACCAAAGGGATTTGAGTTACAAAAATGATTCTAACCAGCAGGGCACAAAGCCTCAATACTTTGAAAATACTCTTTGTTAGCACTTTGAATTTATGCAAATATGAACATTTTTTATGTTCAGTTTTTCTTTAATGCTCTATTTTCTGCTATGCATGAACATCAAGATATATTAATATTTAATTATTTCCTCACATCTAATAATATTTGTATTTATTTTGACTTAGTTGATATGATAAGAGGTTTATCCATAGTGTCAAAAAATGCAGCCTCACGTGTAAACTCCAAACTTGTAGCCTAATTTTTTGGTAGCACGTGTTGATTATATTTAAAAATCCATGTTTATTTTTATACAGAGGAGTTGAGTTTTCAGTCTCCCTCCTATGTTTTCCATAAAATAAAGAGTAAAATGTCATTTATAATTATTTTTTGTCCCAACACTCTGCTATAGCATTATTAAAAACATAAATTGCTCTACTTTTATTCCTAGTAAATGTAAGATTTAACCTGAAATAGTCTACATACATTGGTCTATGAAGGAAATTTTAAAATAATCCAGAAATTACTAAGTCTTAAGTAAAAGGAAAATGAGGACCAGAAGTCTTAATTGAAATTTAAAAGATATAATTTTCAATATTCCCTAGTGCTTTGACTAAAGAACGACTGATATGACATGACCTATTTTTGATGTTACTTTTCATTCTGATGAATTGAAAATATACTGTTGAATTAATTACTACTTTTACTTCTTTATTTTGTTTCCTCCCATCAGTAATGTTGGGTTCTCTTTTTTATGACTTTGTTAAAAGCAAAAGAAATGTAATTGCATACATGTTTACATTTCAGCAATTGGGGAAGAAATAGAATGAAAAGAATTTGTTCAAAAATTGAAACTACATATGGTTGCAACTGGTAGAAAAGTCTAACTTTTATTCAGAAAACTGAGAGAGAGAGAGAGAGTGAAAGAGAGAAGCCACTGAAGTACTTTAAACAGAAGTGACAGGTGTCACATTCTTTTTATTAAGTATATTTTATTTATTTTGCTATTACAGTTGTCCCAATTTTTCCCACTTTGTCCCCTTCCTCTCTGTACCCCCATTCCCTCCTGCAATGCCCCCACTTAGTTCATATCCATTCTAAAAAGATTATTTGGACCAATGTGTAGAAGACAGACTATAGAATTCCACACAAGGGCGGTAGTCTAGAAGGCAGTTAGGAGGCTATTTATTTTAAGACAATGCTGATGGTGATTTGCACAAAGTTGTTAATAGTGTGGGCAGTGAGAGTGATAAGAGTCTATGTATGTTTCAAAGGTCTAGCCATAGGTTTTGCTGATGAGCTTGAGTTGGCAAAAAAAACAAAGAAGGTAAACAAAGTCAGTACAAATTAATGTGATGCAGAAACTCAGTTGATAGAAATGTGTTTTGTGTTCCAGATTAACAAGGAGTGGCCTCTACTTATCAGTATAAAAAAAAAGATAATTTCTACACAAAGAAACATAAGTAAAGTTTAAAAGGATATGTAATAAGCAAAATTACTTAAACTAAAAATATTTTTACATGAGAAATTATCTGTAGTTTGTATAGATCAAAAGACTATCAGCAGCTGGTTAAGTGTATATATACTAAAAACTAAGAAAGCTATTCATGTGGAGAGTAAATACAACATCTAATGATGAGGTTAGGTTTACTGTAAAATGTGAAATATAATAATAGTATAGATAGTACAAATTTTATGTTTGAAAATGTACTGATAATAATTTTGCATATGTCACCATAAACTGTGACACTAATTCAGCTATTTCTAAAGTAACTTGGCCTTTTCCCAAAATTCCAACTTAAAGAAGCCCATCGACCACAAATTTGGAGCCATTTTCAATGGCTCCAAAGAATCAAAATATATCACTGTGACAAAAAAAGAAACTGGTAGAAACTTCCAGGCTTCAGATAACATGTATGTGAATGATGCTCAAGTAAGACTCACCTCTCATTTATATTTTACTTTTGTTGTTGTCTGTTTCTTTTATTTTGATTTTATCAGTGATCTACTAATGTAATTATACACAGAAACTAGCCCAGAGTGGATAGACTAAACAAATGAGTTTTATTTTTACAGTGAAACTGATTTCACAATCATTTCATTGGATTATTTGTATCAGTAGAAATGAAGAAAGATGGGATTAAAAATTATTGAGCAACAATTATGTAACAAAGATTTTAATATGTGACATTTTAATTCTTACAATAACCCTATGCTTGTGTTGGATGATATTTTCATATTAAGATGATAAAATAATATATGAAGCTCAGAGACAGTTAAGTAACTTGGTTTTAGCTTTCTCTGATAATTAATAGTAGGCTCAATAGCAAAACCAGTTTAAATGTGCTCTAAAGTCTCCTTTGAGTAACCTTGGCTAGTTAAACAAATTAATTTTCTAGCCATGAAAGTATTCTGCCAATATAGATAACCTGAAAAAAATGCTATTTTGATATTATTCATCATTTATTTATCCTTTTTAGAAAGAACAGGTAATTAAAAATACCAGTAAATATTGAAAACTTATATTCTCTTATTTTGCTCCTTATCCTCCTTGTATGTAGCTTGAAAAAATTAATTTATCCTTACCTATTTTCTCATAGTTAGAATGATGTGTCAAGTTGAATGATTTCACCAAGCTGTTGATAACATTATGTGCCACCTTACTCTTGGGAACGTGCTATTGTCTACAATTTAATTACTGAGTTATCACACATTTTCCATGCATATGTTTATAAATTGAATATATTGTCAATCATTTATTTTTTCTTTCATGGCAAAAAAAAAAATCTATTTCTACCATATGCTGCTGACATAATTTTTCTTCTTTGTTGGCTTTTGAATTATAAGAAGTTGACTTCATTGTTTGTCATTGTTCCCAAATACATTTCAAAACATTTGTATTTGTCATTTACACAAGACATCAGAAATGCCTTGCTGGTTTGATAGCTCTCATTTTAGGAAACAATAATTTAAGAGGGTGATGGAAGCTAAAATAAACTTTAGCTTAGTTTTTTTTTTTTTTTTTTTTTTTTTTGTTCCTAAATGATTTTATGCATGTCTTTAGTATATAACATTCCACTTAAACCATGTTCAATCCAACACATGCTGCTATCTGCGACCTGCCCTCCCTGCCCCATCCCACCTCCACAGCTGTTGTATTGCCCAGATGTTGCTGTCTAGCAAGCTGACTCTGGTCAAGCTGAATGCAAGAAGGAGGTGGGTCATTGTGAAAGTGGAGTTCAGTGTCCTTATGAAAAATAACCATATAATGTACCAAAAGATCAAGTCTGCTATTCTAAGTGTCAAATTCTTCTTGATAAAGGAGCTAAGTAAGCTGTTCTCATGAGCCACCTGATGGTGTGTCCATGCCTGACACATACTCTTTGGAGTTATTTGATGCAGAACTCCAATTTCTACTGAACATGATTGTTTTTTTCCTTGAAGATCAGTGTGGGCTCTGATGTGGAGAAGGCTGGTGCTGACCCAGCTGCCAGGTCTGTCTGCCCACTGGAGAACCTTCACTTTCATGTGGAGGAAGAAAGGAAGGGAAAAGATGCTTCTGGAAAAAAGGTTGAAACCCAGTCAGCTAAAATAGAAGCTTTCTGAGCCTCATTTTTCGAGCAAGGGGATGTCTAGGTTTATGCTGCCTTTGGCACCTTTCACCAAGCCCACAGCTCTATGGTGGAAGTCAGTGTGTCACAGAAAGCTGGAGATTTTTTCAGCAAACCTATGAAGTTGGGGAACCCAGAGCAAACCTTCTTGGCTACTCTGGGTGGAGCTAACATTACAAACTAGATCCAGCTGTCCAATAATGTGCTGGACAAAGTCAATGACATGATTATTGATGGTAGGATAAAGGTTTTTTATCTTCCTTAAGTGCTCAACAGCATGGAAATTGGCACTCCTCTGCTTGATGAAGAGGGAGCAAAGACCTTGAAGACATGATATCTGAGGCTGAGAAGAGTGATGTGAAAATGACCTTGCTTGTTGACTTCCGTTGTTGACAAGTTTGATGAGGATGCCAAGACTGCACAAGCCACTGGCCTCCAGCACACCTGCTAGCCAGATGGTCTTGGACTGTGGTCCTTAGAGCAGCAAGAAGTATGCCAATGCTGTTGGGAGGGCCAAACAGGTTGGGTGGAATGGGCCTGTGGATGTATTTGAAATGGGAACCTTTGCCCAAGGGACCAAAGACCTCATGGATGAGGTGGTGAACACCACTTATGGGGGTTGCATCCCTGTCATGGATGGTAGAGACACTGCCACTTGCTGTGTCAAAGAGAACCTGGAGGATCACTGGCAGTGGTGCTCTGGGAGTTCATGCATTTTTTGAGGTGGATGCTCTCAGCAACGTCTACCACTTTCCTGCCTTTTGATGCCTGTGCATATCCCCTAAGTCAACTTAATGCTTTACGCATCTCCATTTGGTACTAGTTAAGATCTTCTCCCATGTCATGATCCATCTAGCTCAGGAATCCTTGAACAGTCATATAGCATCTCAGATCATCTTCATAGCATAGATTTGCCTGCATTCTTCAAGCTCTCATTTGAATTTCTTTGTGAATAAACCACTATGCGTGTGTGTGTGTGTGTGTGTGTGTGATTTGTTAAAAGAAAGTGAGCTGTTATTTTATTTCTCTTTTTGGAGTAGCTTATTCTGATGAACTTTGTCATTTTTTCACTATTCAGCATGGAAACATCATAAAATTCCAAATGGAAGGAGGAAGGGAGATGAAGTTGATGGCTTATTAAATTAATTATAAAACTATCCATTGAAACTGGGAAAAATAAATCACATTCAGTCTACTGTGACAAGTTCTAGTCAAATATTCATATATATATATAAATATATGTATATGTATACACACACAAACACACACACACACACACACACACACACACACACACACACACATATATATATATATATATATATATATATATAAAATCAGAAACAGCTTTCATTGTATTACAGCAGTTGTGAGATGTCTTGATTTTCTTCAAACTAAAACAACCTCACATTGTAACAACCTAACTCTAGGAAATAATATATGAAACTAAAGTAGAATTTTTATCAGTCTAAATTTGGAAGCATAAATCAGCGTTTTTAACATTTCTCATCAATAAATAATTACCTAATGATATGCATTATTTTGGGTGATGTGATAGATATCATTATAAAGAATTGCTCTCCCTTTCTTTTTTTGTCTCCTAGATACACAGGAGACCACAAGCCTCTAACTCCTTAATATAAGAGTAATGAAGATACTGAGTTATTTAATCTCTAGTTTTCCAGGTAGTACATGATGTCATCTAATATTATCTATTAAATTCTCTAATCTAACTTAACTTATTAAGTTAGTCACTTAATAAAATTGTATTTGACATGAAACTGCATTTATGAATTCAGTTGCTATTATATATTGTGGTGCACTCCTAACAAAATTTGAGAATTCGGGAAAAAATGAGACTACATTGATTCAGGTTAAATACAGTTGTTTTGACTTTGCAATGCAATAAAACTTACTTCCTGAAAACCAAACGGTCATCACATATAACACAAGATTAATGTTAAATGAAAATACTAGTATTTCAAATAACCTTTTAGAATTACAGTTTCTCAGAAAGAAGTTAAATATGGCAGGCTATATCTTAGGGTAAAAAACCAGAAATAACTATTTAACTTGGGTGCTTGAGATTTCTTCTCAGGAAAGAGTCCTATTGCTCGGGATGAGGAAGCTGGAAAGATCACCATGTATTGACACTTTATTCGCCACTCCACATTTGTTCCTATAAGATGGTTTAGCTAAAAGCCCAGTGGTGGCTCAGCATCAGAGAGTTTACTGAAACTACATCATTTTTGTTCCATGTAGAACTAATTCTGCTTTCATTGCATTAGCCTCTGCTGACAGACACTGAATACACAGCCCCATGAAACTCATTATTGTACTTACTGTGAACTGTTGCTGAGGATGTCCTTCATTAATTGACATAATAGCCTCTTTGTGGTGACTCAAGAGAGCCATTTCTCTTGTAATCCTGGGCTATATTTCTTGAGAATTTGGTTTTAATTTTGAAGTCACTTCTTGTATAATTTTATATTAAACTTGATATTTATCCTATATGTATTATCTTGTCATCCTAGTTTCTGTGTTCTTATTTTTTTGCACAATTCTACACACTTAAATCTTTTGTACAATTTCAAAACTTTATGTCAAAATAATTATGTAATAGATAGCAATATAATAACTAAATAACAAAAAGGTGAAGAGTTTTCATCATGTATCAAAATGTGTAACATTATTTGTATTGCTACAATTATTTTTGTTAAAAAATATCTCTTTAGCTAGCAAGAACTATATCCCATTCACTTGTATGACTTGTGGAATGAATCCAATATCTGGCATATAATAATGCTAAATTAGACTTTGTTGGATAAATAAAGCAATTTAATATTACTATATTATCAATCTGATCAGAATATATATGATGTGTATCTCTGTACATATAGAGACTCAAAACACATGCAAACACAGTGTTTAATTTTAAATATCTGAAGTTTGTTATTTTAGTATTGAAAATTAGTGTATAATGCATCTGAAATATAGAAAAATAGAATGCAGAAATGTGTTACTAATAACTAATAACAACAATAACAAAAAAGAACCAAAACCCTTAAAACTTTTTTTTTTTTCATTATTTTTATAAAGAGGGGAAGGGAGAGAGGCAGAGAGGGAGAAAGACATCAATGTATGATTGTGTTTCACCTGCCTCCAGCCACAGACCTGACTGGAGACCTGGTTTGCAACCTGGTTATGTGCCCTGGCTGGGGAATCGAACCTGTGACCTTTGGGTTTGCAGGCCGGCGCCTTAACCACTGTGCTACCAGCCAGGGCAACCCTTAAAACTTTAGGATAATATTGGAGAATAGAAAAGTCTGCATTTTCTTCACTCCAGAGCTCTAAGCAATAGTAACTTATTTTCACTATGAGTCAGAGACAAAAGAATTTTGAGAGAATAGCTAATGATTTATTCTAGGCCAGCAAAAAAGCTACAAAGTCTAATAAGCTAAGATAAAGATATAAATAAATACCCTGTTATGGAAAGGTGTTGGTAACTACTTTAAACAGTGAATTTGTAGACAGTATATGAGAAGGTGAACTTAAATGGCAAGATGAAATAAATTCATAAGGGATACTCAAAAAGGTCAAAATCTGTGAAATGTCAAGATCTTTTGCATTTTTCATGCATATTTATGCTAACATTGAAAAATAAGCTGTGTTTCAGATTAGAAATAGGTTTTGTCTGAGCTTAGGTAAAGTGGCTTTGTATTTTTAGGTTTAGATATATTTTTATATTTAATTTTTAAAATTTTTTGAAAGCTTCTATTTTAAAATTTCTCTGACAGAGTTTAATTTTTGCTTATGGGATTTTTGGAAAACAATAATAAAATATCTTGTTTTATATATATATATATATATATGCCTTTATATAATATGTGTGTTTTATATATATAATATAAAATATTATATTATATAATATGTCTTTTGTTGACTTTGGCATGATTTAAATATGTATCCAGAATTACATCTATCCAATAATTTATTACCAAGAACTGTCACTATACACTGAACTCAGCATAAATGAGGCTCCAAAACAATGCTCAGACTATGCTTAGTCACATATAATGTTACTTGCAGTTTCAAAAACCTTAACTTTTTATTTTGTTAATGGTTTCCTTTGCTGTTCAAAGACATTTTTTTAGTTTAATGTAGTTCCATTCGTTTGTCTTCTTTTTTTTTTCTTTTTGTGGTTTCCCTGCCTGAGGAGGTATATAAGAAAAAATACTGCTATAAGCCATGTTTGAGATTTTACTGAATATGTTTTTTCTAGGATTTTTACAGTTTCAAGCCTAACAATTAAGTCTTTAATCCATTTTGAGTTTATTATTGTTTGTAGCATAAGGTGGTCTAGTTTCATTTTTCTGCATACATCTATCTAATTTTTCCAGCTCCTGTTGTTGAATGAACTATTTTAGCCCCTTATCAAATATTAATTGACTATAAAGGTGTGGGTTTATTTTTAGGCTCCCTATTAGTCCCTTGATCTATGTGTCTGTTTTCAAGCCAGTACCATGCTGTTTTGATTACTATGGCCTCTTCTTCCCTGCCGGTAGGAATGAGATTGGTGCAGCCACTGTGAAAAGCAGCATAGAGATACCTCAAAAAATTAAAAATGGAACTGCCTTATGACCCAACAGCTCCACTACTGGTAATTTATCTGAAAAATTGCAAAACAGTAATTCAGAACATAAACACCCCTATGTTCATTGCAGTGTTATTTACAATCACCAAGTTATGGAAGCAGCCTAAATGTCCATCAATAGATAAGCGGATAAAACAACTATAGGTCATTTACATAATAGAATACTCCTTGACTGTTAAAAAAAAGAAAGAAAGAAAAGAAAATTTTACTTTTTGCAATAACATGGATGAACCTGGAAAATACTATGAGGTGAAATAAGCCAGTCATAGAAACAAAAATGCCATGTGGTTTCACTCATGTGTGGAACCTAATGAACTGAACTCAGAAGCAAAATACAGATAGACTCATAGAGATCAGGTTGGCAGCTGGAGGTGGACAGAGTGAGGAGAGAAAGGATCCATCAAAAGAAGAAAAAGGACTTAGTGTCAAGTACAACAGTGTGGTTATTGCAGACTATGGGAAGGGAATGGGTGGAGGTAGAAGAGGGTGTAAGATGGAATAAATGATAATGGCAAAAAATGTAATAAAAATAAACTATTTAAAAATTATAAGAGATTATCTTTAAAATCTCACATCCAGTTTCCTCTTAAATGAATCCTTAAAATTTCAGTTTCATTGTGTAGACTGTCATCTCTATAAAATATTCTTCTTTTTACAATTGTTGGGAGATATTAAAGAGAGAAGGGCATGAAAGCTAACTTCAGAAAACCAGTAAAATTTTCAAGACTTATTTATTTTTGTTAAGAAAAAGTAGTTCAGCCCTGGCTGGTAGCAGTGGATAAGGTGCCGGCCTGTGAACCCAAAGGTCGCAGGTTCAATTCCCCAGCCAAGGCACATAACCAGGTTGCAGACCAGGTCTCCAGTCAGGTCTGTGGCTGGAGGCAGGTGAAACGCAACCATACATTGATGTCTCTCTCCCCTCTGCCTCTCTCCTTTTCCTTATTTCTAAAAATAATAAAATAAAATCTTTAAATATATATATAAAAAAAAAAGAAAAAGAAACAGTAGTTCAGAAATTATAAGACTTTGGCACTACAAGAGAGATCTTTAGAAAAAGGTGGTCCATGTAGATTTAAAGTACAATTTGTGTGATAAAAGCAAGTTTGGGGCAGAAAACACAAATTCTTTTGCATTTTGTGGCTTGTTTAAAGCCCATTATTCCATTTTCTCCCTTGATTTGAACTTTTTTAAGTTTTGATTATTTTGCAAAATAAAGTTCCAGTAAGTAATATGAAAGTAACAGATGCTTTACAACTTTTCCATTCCTATTTTAGAAATAATCCCAGTCAAATAACTGTAAACAAAAATGGAGAATATGCCTTTATCTTGAGCATTTTTCTTTTATTTTTTCACATTTTTATCCCCTAAAATTTTCCTAGATCCACAAATGTATTTTATTCTAAGAATAAAGAACAAAAGTAAAATGTTTAGCTTTGCGTATTTAAGTTAAATTTTACTACCTTATGAATTATTTCCACATTGCTCTGGCTTCCGTAATACCAAAGCAGATCTCAGAGGCTAATATTTAAATGAAATCAACCAGTGCTGTTCATTTTTTTCAAAATGTCAAATTTTTTCCACCATTCTTTCTAAGAATCTAACAGGCTCTATATTAATGGTCTTGAGAAAAAAACATGTTCATTCATTTAAAAAAAGCAAAGAAGGAAGAAAGAAGAGAGGAAGGAAGGAAGGAATAGCAGGAGAGAGTGGGGAAGGAGGGAGGGAAGGAGGAAAAAGAGGACAGGGGAAGAACAGAGAGTAAGGAGGACAGGAATAAAAGGAGGAAGACGAAAATGAGAACGAGCCTAGGAGAATTTTACAGAGATTATGACAGACACTTGGTATCAGGAGAGATGGGAAAGACATGAACACAACCAAATTACTGGATTTCCATAATAATTTTTCTCCTTCTTGGCAAAATTCTGTAAAGGCAGCAAGCCACCCTGGACCTCCCCCTGACCCCTTTATAAATCTTTGTAATTGACACCTTCTACAGGAATCTGAGTGTGAACTGCCTTGGCTGGAATGTTCTTTTGCAAATGAGCTACTCTTTCATTTAAAGACTCATCACATCTGGACAGTTAACATAGTTTTCATAATGAAAGCGTTCCAGAGAGGACTGAGAAAAAAATAATGCTTTTTCATCATGAAAATTATAGTACTCTTTTAGGACTATATCAATTTTCATAGTCAGTACATCGATTAACCTCTGAAGCCCTCAATGTCATGCACAAATATCTTCAAATACATGGCTTACTTCAGGGAATGTATTGTACTTTACTCTGCGTGCTCAGATTTTCACTAATTCTTACAAAAGTCCTTCTGGTGAGGTCACACAAATATTTTCTTTATAAAAAGCAATTTTCTTAGCCCTGGCTGGTGGCACAGTGGATAAGGCACCAGCCTGCAAACTCAAAGGTCTCTGGTTCGATTCCCAGCCAGGGCAACATAACCAGGTTGCAAACCAGGTCTCCAGCCAGGTCTGTAGCTGGAGTCAGGGGAAAGGCAACCATACACTAATGTTTCTCTCCTTCTCTGCCTCTCTCCCCTACCCCTCTCTCTAAAAATAATAAATAAAAATCTTAAAAATTTTTCTTTATAGGAAAGTATATCTTCATAATTTATTTGCAATTAAAGGACAACCTGCCTTGGTGAAGTGGAATGTATTTTACTTTTTAAAGATAGGAGCAATTCTTAACTTTCAAACAGTTTATCATTCTGTTGCAATTGCTGAAAATGTTTTTTTTATAAGAAAAAGATTTATGTATATGATTGGTGACTTTTAGAGATTTAAAAATAAAAAATAGCCACGGCCAGATGGCTCAGTTGGTTGAGCATCATCCCAATGTGCCAAGGTTGTGGGTTTGATCTCTGGTCAGAGAATATGAAAGAGAAAACCAATGAATGCATGAATGAATAGAATAACAAATTGATCAATTTTTCTCCCTCTCTCTCAAATCAACAAATAATTTTTAATTAATAAAGTTAAAAAATTAAAAAGAAATAACTTTTTAAGAGATTTCATTTTTTAAACATTTTATTTACCATTTTTAGAGAGAGGGGTAAGGGAGATAGGCCGAGAGGGAGAGAGACATCAATGTATGGTTGCCTTTCACCTGCCTCCAGCCACAGACTTGGCTGGAGACCTAGCTTGCAACGTGGTTATGTGCCCTGGCTGGGAATCAAACCAGTGACATTTGGGTTCTCAGGCTGGCACCTTATCCACTGTGCCACCAGCCAAGACCTAAAAGATACCTAATTTAATGTCAAATATAAAAATCCCGAAAATTATTTTCACCTTTTTGAGCTATCATTGACAAAGAAAGTTGTAAGATATTTAAAGTGTATATACGTATACAACACACTTATTTGATATGTGAGGTCTGTCCAGAAATATCCAGCCATTGCTAGCAGAACAAGAACAGTTTGCACAACATCAGTGTAACTTGGCAACCAAGGACAGTGAACTAGAATGGGCACATGTGAACAATGATAATTCCACTCTATTAATCAGTGGGAGTAGGTGACATTGAGTGAGCATGTGTACTGTATGACTGTTGCATTCAAAATGAATGAGCAAGTAGGGCAATGAATCTGCATCAAATTTTGAGTTATGCTTGAACATTCCTCTACAGAAAGTATTTGGGTGACTCAGAAGACTGAAGCTAGGGGCAGCTGGTAATTATCAGCTTCATCATGACCACACACCTACTCATGCATCGCATCCCATGAAGAGATTTTTGGTGAAACATCACCAGGTGACAGCCTCCTATAGCCCAGATTTTGTGCCCTGCAACTTCTGGTTTTTCACAAGACTAAAATCACCTTTGAAAAGAAAGGGATTTCACACCATTGATGAGATTCAGGAAAATATGATATGGGGCATCTAACGATAATTGGGGAAACTGTGTGAGGTCCCAAGGTACCTACCTGAAGGGGACTGAGGTGCCATTGTCCTATATACAGTATTTCTTGTATACTTTATCTTCTTCAATAAATGTCTGTATTTTTCATAGCACATAGCTGGATACTTTCTGGACAGAACTCATAGCTATTACATAGATATTTTTTGACAGACCTCATAGACATAGATATAGATATTCCTATATTTATGAGCTATCATTCAATAATAATAAATTTATTGACATAATTGTAATAGAATATGTAGTAGGTATTATAGAGGACTCAAAAAGTGGAGATCCAAAGATTCAGGTTAATTATATTACACACACACTAATTAATCCATTCTTTAACTCAATAATGTATTAATAAAATGAGCAATATTCATAAGTTAACCTTGTAAATAAGATTAAAAATTCTACCTCCTAAGTTTCAGTAAAGAAATCCAATACAAGTCTTACTGAAGATTCCTATTTCAACGTTCAAGGGAGAAAATCAAGTTGCAGCATAAGTTATTTGTTCCAGGAATAATTCCTGGAACAAATTTCAGAGAGATGTTGGCACCAACGTCTCTTAAATATGTTAGAGAATCTCTCCTATCTCTGGGGTAGGTTGCACATGTCTTTTTAAAACACTAATAATAAAGGGGAAGTATATTTTACACTGGACTTCAATGCCTTAGGATACCCAAGAAGGAATATCCCAGCTTTCTTATAATCAACTGAGCAATGATTTAGGCAATGACTATAGATGTCAGGGTCCTCCTGATGCAATCATTTCTTCCATATTGTCATTATAATTGAAAATCCAGATTCATAAGCCCAAAGGCAAAAGAGGTGATCTCATCTGCACACTAATGTTGACCGTCCTGTGCCGAGCTGAGCTGAGGCTGCTCCCTGGTCACTGACCCGTGTGAGTTACAGCCAGCCTCCAGAATAGATTTAGTTCACCACAAGCTTTTCTTCACAGGGATTGTTATAACTCATAGCCTTTAAAATCTAGTTAACAGCTCCCTAGCCTAAATGCAAAAATGGTAGAAAACTGTTTAAAGCATTTTTCCTCTAGCAAAACCTCAGAGGACAAAGCACTTCCTTTAGTCACTTTGACTTTATGAAGAACTCTCCAAGTATGCTTGTAATGGTAGAAATGACACTTCTCATGGCATTTATTTTATGGAACAATAAGGGATGAATACAAAGTTGGAACAAATCTCTCAAAAACATCCTTTTTTTAAGATGTACACATTGCAATATTTTCAGTTATGTTGAGCATGTACAGTTATCAATCTAAAAGAACAATGTAGGAAATTGCAATGGGCTAGAAGAGATTTATAGGATGAGCTCACTTTAAAAGGAGTCAGGTTTATGAGTTTTCTTGAGATGTACTGCTTCCCTTATTTACTCAGAGGGACAAAAACAATCAAACACTTCATGATATTAGACCAAGATCACCAGCGGGAAAACAGTAGCTGTAGTAAAGATGCACTTTGTTCCAGCAAATAAAATGTCCATGTACGATGAAAAAATTATGCGTTAGGAAATAAAATTAGAAGCTTCAAGGGACTCAGAAATAAATATACTAGAAATGGAATATCATATTACATATACCTTTAATTAGCCTTTGTTCACAGAAAGGTATTGTGCAATAGCAGTTTTATTAAAACACATTAAAATAAAATTATTTTAGACATGAAATGTAATAATAAATGCTATATGCATTTTGAGAATGTATCTCAAAATGACACATTATTATTAAGTAGGACTCATTTATGACCTTTTTATTCTTATGGGAAATAAAATCTATGCATTCTTGAATAGCATAAAATAACATAGCATGCCCGTGCACACACACACACAAAAGGTCTGTCCAGAAAGTATCTGGCTATGTAATATGAAAAATACAGGCATTTATTGAAGATACAAGATACAATAAACATTGTATTTAAGAACAAATAATGCCTCAGTTCCCTTCAAGTAGGTACCTTGGGACCTCACACAGTTCTCCCAATGGCTTCCGCTGTCCCATCATATTTTCCTGAATTGCATCAATGGTCTGACAACTTTTAACTTTTTCAAGGGTGATTTTAATTTTGGGAAAAGCCAGAAGTCACAGGGCACCAAATCTGGGCTGCAGGGAAGCTGATCATGGGTGATTTGATGTTTCACAAAAAAGTCTCTTCATGAGATGTGATGCATGACTGGATGTGCTGTCATGATAAAGCTGCCAATCACTGATTGCCCATAGCTGCAGCCTTCTCAATCATCCAAGTACTTTCTCTGGAGGAATGTTCAAGCTTAATGCAAAATTTGATGCAGATTCATTGCTCTACTTGCTTAGTCATTTTGAATGCAAAGGCCACTCAGTACTCATGCTCACTGAATGGCACCTACTGCCCCACTGACTAGTACAGTGAAGTCACCTTTGTTCACACATGCACATTTCAGTCCATTCTCCTTGGCTGCCAGGTTACACTGCTGTTGTGCAAACTATTCTCATTATGTTAACAATGGATACACTTTTTCCACCTCATATAAGGATAGATATAGGTATATATATTTATATCAACATGTATATATGTAATGTATATGCATGTATATACATATAGTATGTTTATATGTATGTATATTGAATTATGTCTGTGTGTGTGTATATATATATATATATATATATATATAATTTTTGTAGCACTAGCACTTGGTACTGTTTGTTGTGAAATTCAGATACTTTAAAAATGTTGATCAAGACTAATAAATTATATACAATCATATCTGTATGTTTTGAAAAATTCTGTTAACATGCACTCCTTTGACATATAAAGATTTGGAAAAGTAAGCAGTTGGTTATCAATTTTTTAAAAAAATATGGTATGCTTCTCAAATTTGCATGTCATCTTTGCGTAGGAGCCATGCTAATCTCTGTACTTTCCAATTTTAATATATGTGCTGCTGAAGCGAGCACTCAATTTTTTTTAAGAGCTTTGCTTACAAAGTGGAATTTTTACTTTTTACTTTAAAAAAAAGATTTTGTTTATTATTTGTAGAGAGAGGGGAAGGGAGAGAGGCAGAGAAGGAGAGAGACATTAATGTATGGTTGCCTTTCACCTGCCTCCAACTACAGACCTGGCTTGCAACCTGGTTATGTGCCCTGGCTGGGAATCGAACCAGGGACCTTTGGGTTTGCAGGCTGGCACCTTATCCATTGAGCCATCAGCCAGGGCCTGATACATTCATTTCTGATAGAGTATAGAAGAGTGGGTGCCTGTGAGTTGGTGTATAAAACTTGCTAGTTAGAGAAACACTAGGGACTCATTTTCATATTTATTAATTAAAAAATTAAAGATGAAATAATAGATTTTGTTTCATTGAATATACATAACCTTTCCTGGGGACTTTTAAAGTTATATTTATAAAGTATTTTCAGGATGGGAAAGCCAGGAAATCATGGTTCATTGCCCCCAAATTATATATTTTATAATTTACTATTTATTATTATTTCTTTATTCCCACTAGTCACCTATTAAAAAGGCTAAACTATGGAACCAAAATATTAACAAAAGATTAGTTTTCTCTGAATATTTTTCAGTCTTTCCAGAAGAACTAGACCTGTCTTGTTTCCCAGCCTTTGAATGTCATAAGCAAATGGGCAAACTCTTGGTCCTTCGTTTTTCCTCTGAAGAAAAGGGGCATGCTGTGTTCTCTTCATGCTTGAGGAAAAGGCTTTGGTGCTTAACGCAGTGTAAACTTGACTTCATGTTCATAACACAAACTGAGATATGGAGAGTAAGCTAGGAAAATGTCCTCTTGCAAAATTTTCTGGATATTGCTAGCAAGTCTTTCAATATCCTATGAGAAACACCTGCATTGTTTTCTCTGATTGACTTATTGACTAAATAACCAGGTGATTACACTTGTAAATCTAGTTGAGTGAGTCTCTTTCCCCTCTGGGTTAAGTGAATGTGGTCATAACTAATTACATAGCTCAGGGGAGACAAAATTGCCTTGACTTTTCTAGCCCTGCATAAATCAATAGGACATTAGCAGGTGACAAATAAGGTGGAGATTGCTGGTGGCATAGAGAGAGATGATGAGCAGTTGTAATCAATGTGTTTGTACATCAATAGCAAACTGAACTGCAAAGTACAATTCATTTTGGGATTGATTTTCCATTGTCTATAATGAGTTTGTTTGAGGAAAGCGATTTTTCTTCTTTTAGTATTATGCTTAATGTTATGTAACCGTAGCTTCAAAAGGTGTACCTGAGATGCATAGCTATAATAAACACAAAGTACTTAAAGTTCTTTACACTTCTAGGACAAATGGTAAGTATAATAAGGTCAGTTTTCCCATTTATTTGCTCCTGTCTGGTTGGATTATGCACCTTTGAAATGTCAAACATCTAGACTTCAGGTTTGCATTTGCAATAGCATATATATTTCATTTAAACCTTACCCTGGTCAACTAAAAATATGCTACGTCATAATTCCCTCCTACTTTGCATTGTAAAGGGCTCCTATTCGAATATGAACATACCACCAATCATGTGTTTGTTTTATAATACTACTTATATTTAAATTTCTTGTATAAAAAATGGAAGTGTATATTTTTAATTTATGCTTTTAAAATGTTTTCACATACCTCTTAATAGTCTCTTGAAACTGTATATTAGCACGTAACTAATTTTCTTTCAACAGATACATATTTTCATGTAGAAATTTAGGGTATTATTACTTAATAATTTGATTAATTTTTATGGACTGAGAGCTGCTTTCTGAAGTGTCATATTACTTACATATCTTTTCTGGAAATGTGGTTTTAACCACCCTTTGAAAACCATTCAGAGTTGAGTATTTAGCACTATTTGACTACCTAGCGATACACTAAAGGTGTACAGTTATTTAGGGAAAAAGTTAATAAAAATAATTAGGACTCAGCCCTGGCTGGTGGCACAGTGGATAAGGCACTGGCCTGCAAACCCAAAGGTCACTGGTTCGATTCCCAGTCAGGGTACATAATCAGATTGCAAGCCAGATCTCCAGACAGTCCGTAGCTGGAGGCAGGTGAAAGGCAACCATGCATTGATATTTCTCTTCCTCTCTGCCTCTCTACCTTCCCTCCTCTCTCTGAAAAAATAATAAAAATGAAATTTACAAAAAAAATTAGGACTGTCTTTAAATGGATGTATTGGAAGGATCTCCCTTGCAAGATGCCTATAATCTCACCATTTTAGTGTTCACATATTTAGGTTAAGACTTAAAGTACTATCCTCAGGAACATGACTTAAACTCTTTTATTTTGTGATTTTTTATTTTTTGAGAGAGGAAGGGGAGGGAAAGAGAGAGAAGGAGCAAATCAACTTGTGCTACTAATTTATGCCTTATTGTTGACTTGTACATGCGTACCCTGATCAGGAATCAAACCCTCATTTTTGATGTATTAGGATGACAGCTAACCACCAAGACACAATAAAGTCTTAACAGGAATAAGCCCATGTGTCTCAAACTGGGTCATGAATCCCACCAGAATAGGAGGTGGGTGGCAGTAAGTACTTAAATATAGAATAACTTGGCAAAATTTCCCTAAAGTGGTAATTGACTAAATAGTGAGCAATTTTGAAGGAATACTGTCATTACAAACATCATCATACATAGAATAGAGTTGAATGTAAATTGCAAGTCAATTTAACTGAATACTTAGAAATCTCAGTGTGATTATGGGAACATATGGATGTGTCCCCACTCCTAGTCCCCTTCTCCCTCACCTCTCTCCCTGCCATTAGTGCAAATCACTGGTCACATCCTAAACAGAACACCCGATGTGGATTTAAGATGGCAATGAAATTGAAATAATTATTTAGTCACAAATAGCATCTCTCCTCTTCTCCTTTGTTCTGTTTGTGCAAACAATGTGGAATTTCACAACATTTGTAAGATTATTCACTCTTTCATTCCTACTAATTATCTACACAAGTACTTGCATTCTTTAACATATCCTTTATAAAATACAGAGCTAGTCTGATGACACTGTGATGTTTTGGACCCAGGCAGACCTCGGTATTTTTGATACAAAGCGAGGTGAGAAATTAAAGCAGGAGACATAATCATATATGGTAAAGAAAGGAAAGAATAAGAATGAGGGATGAGATGCAAAAAGAATGCTTAAAGAGGAATGGTTGTGAACCTCAAAATGAAAAGAAATATGTGTTTAGGATTGGCTATTCATCTTCATCTAAACAAAAATCAATTGTGCAATAATGGCCAACTATCTGAGATCAGGGTGCCTTAAACTCTAAGTTAGAGAAACTTAACATATAAACTAGTAACCCTAGTAACCTTACAAAATCATCATTATCATCATCATCATCATCTATAACTTTTATCTGTTTGTAAATGTCAATTGACAAACTATATATTGGAGAAATAATTTTGGTTGTTCCTAAAGATAAAGGCTAAAAAATACTAGAAATAAATCAGTTAAAGTATATTTTCTTTGCACCAAATCTCTTCTCATTGTCAAAATAATTTTCTCAATCAACTTTATCACCAATTTCACAAGAATATATTCATAATAATCAGTTAAATGTTTATATGCCTTGACAGTTGATCAAGTAATCTTTTATTTATTCTTAGAAATAAAATTGTATAGATGGTTTATGTAATTTAAAACATCTTTTATTTTCTTCACATTTATTTATGAGGGAATCTTTAACATGTCTTATGTCTTCCTTTATTATAATTTGTACTTTTTTTGTTTCTTATAGTCATTATAATTCATATGAAGTCATCCAGACTGTGTGTAGTTTGTTTCCATGCTAGCTGCATTGGTAATTATTAAGATATTTAATTATTATAGTATTTTGATATCCTTTACTATTCATGCATGAAACTAATTATTACTACTCTTTAATAATTAATGCACCATAGTGCAAACACATAATCCAACAAATCAAATGTTTAAAACCAATGTAACATTTTCAAGCTTTTAATCAAATTCTCTTCAGATTTTCAAATTAAAAACATGAAGCAAAAATATCATTCCTTAAATGTTTAAAAACCTTAAGAAGACAAACAAAAGATAAATTATCATGATTATAATTAAAATATTATCTCTGTAGCTATCATATTTAAATATGGATTTAATTAAGTCCTTCATTTTAAGTTTACCTATGTACTTAGACAAAACACATGCTAATTTGCAAAGCTAGCCCTAATTATGTGTACTATATCATAAGATGCATATTTCATGTTGAAAGATGGAGTTCTCCTTACAACTTAAAAGGAAAAGTGAGAGTGTTTCTCTATGAAAGACAATACTTATATAATACAAAAAAGGGGTTGTGTGTAAGAACTATTTTTTTTTCATCAAGCAGAAGTCAAGTCACAAATTTATTGCCTTGGTTCTAACATAATTGTCAATTATAGCAGCATTATTAATTACTTCTCTTAAATTCATGTGATATTGTGGCAAATGATTTCTCTATATACATAAATGAATTATTTCTGTTCACAGTTTTTATCATTTCTATTTTTAAATCCTATTTTTCAGTAATAGTTCACAAAAGAAAAAGCAAGAGAAAAATAAGAAAATAAAAACAGCACAATCTCCATTTTAATTCAAAATTAAGGATTTGTATTAACAATAGCAATACCAGTAACTGACTTTAATGATAAGTGAACACTAAATTGCTAGGCAATATGCCAACCTACAAACAGTATCACAATCATTCTTCATAACATTGTCTCAGATAGGTTCAATAACTGTATTCCTCTTATAAATTGAATTTTTGGAAGTATAAAGATATTAAATGATTTGGCAAAGAGTATAGAGACAAAAAGGGCATAACTTGGGTTCAGAATCAGTGATCTATACTCTCACATACTCTTAATTTCTGCCCTGTATGCTAAAGTAATGTCAACTACTAGTAGTAATAAATTGATAAATTATTAAGAAAAATGTGTGAAGATGTGCACAGAATAGAGCATTGCTTTATATTTTATAATCATCATATTATAAGTAATAATTAATATAGTATAATATAAAAATATGTGCTCATCTACTAAGTCATTATTTTAGATATCACCAGAAGTTTGCATACACCTTTTGGGAAATACATTATTAGGTACTGAGTGGCAATAGAAATACCTCAGGAAGACATGATGGAATTAAAGTTTTATTTTGTGGAAAATAAGTTTATGGTATTTTATAGGAGAATTAAAGAAAGAAAGAGTAGAGAAAGGCTTCCAATAAATAGGTTAATGAAGGATTCCAACATGTATTGACAAACCCTTGAATTAGAAATGTATCAGGCATAATGAAAAGGCTGAGAATCAGAAGCTGTGGAAAACAAAGATGCACATAAATTTGAACTAGAATATGGTGGGAGAGGATGGTGGAATTTTGTTGCCCATAATGATATTGAAACTCCATGCCTAAAATATCTAGAAAGGTGAATATCTCTAACAAATAAAGTTCATTTGAGGGATGCAAGCATTTATGCAGAAACATTTGATGACCAGCTGAGATGATATAAATAAGAAAGCAGGTAATAATGTAGGCCAGGGATAGTGATGTGGTAGCAACTCACAAGGAGGTGTAACTGTACTTAAAAAGCATCTGACAATGGTTAAAAACAGTAAGACACACTTTATTCAAGACTGTTGCAACATGGGAGGGAGATTGAACTTGATTCTAAATACAATAAAGATGGCTGGGAATTTATAGCCAATGAGCAACATGAGTGATTCAGTGGATTGAAAATTACTAAGGAGAACTGGACTGGATATCAAGGGCAGGTGGATTATGCCTAAACTTTGCTAAGATTAGGCCAAAGAGCAGGGAGGCAAACCAAGGTGGGGCCTATTTGACAAGACAGCTCCAAGGAACGTGAGGAGGTGTGGTCAGAAACAGAGTCTTTCTCAACATTTGAAGCCTTTGGAATGAATGAGTGTGCTAATGGAGATCATATGCAGGCAAAAATAAAGAATCAAAAAGTTGAAATAAGGAATGTAAAGCTTATACACATTAGTTAAAGAGTAGGCATAAAATTATTAACAGATTGGGGAGTAAAATGAGGGACTGATGGAAAAGAAGAAATAAGGTTATGATCAGTACTACAAATTAATGAAAAATGATTAGAACATCCAAATAAAATCATGAAGAAAAATAAGAAAGCCCAATTCTGCCTGAGATCTTAAAATTTCAAGTGAAATGACTTTTCACATACAAAAGCTGATGCTCAGTTGGGAAACTGTTTTGGGTATATGTCAATGCCAGATATCCAATACTGATATGATGAAAATCTTCTACCTTACGTTTATTTCTTCTTCTCCTGTTCCTTTTTCATCCTAATTATAAGGACATTTTCTATTGTTTATGTTGTTATCTCTACCAGAACCATAAGAGCTTCTAGTGTTCACACATAGCCTCCCAAACCTGACTCATTCTTTGAGATGCAAGTCAAATACTAGCTTTTCTGTAACAGTTTTCTTGTTCCTATATATAATATTAGCATTTACCATTTCTACTATTGCATAGGACATTGTTCACATTCCAAATTTAATATTGCGAATGCTTTAAGGTGTCTATAACATGCTTCATTTGTCATTCCCCAAAAAATAGAACAGAATGTGAACTGAACCATGTACTCACTGAATTATTGGTTGAATAAATAATACTAAAGGGCAAGGTATGAAACAGAGGGTGACGGGCTTTTCACTTAGCAATGGTCACACTGGGAAAAGAGATGTTGACCATCTGTATTTTCCATAGGAGCATAAAACAGTCTTAAACCAAGTTTTACTATTGGGAGACACTAAAAATCTTATTACAGATTATCTAAAATTAATTCCCCAGTATTAATTAAATATGGTTAGTTGTATGAAATTGTATATAGGTACACAAAGGAAATATTACACATTGGTAGCAATAACATTATCTGGCAATATCTTCATGCTGCATCAAGCCTTTAACTAAGGATGACTCTGTTTTCTTTTTCCAGCACACTTGCTTCTCTCTGACCACTGCTACCCATTCAATCTCATGAAATCATTGCCCCAAACCTCCCCTCAATAGAATGCCTATTTTCTAAATAGATTTCCCATGATTTTGTATATTTCTATATCCCTTGCTTATAGAAGACTGCCCTGCTAATGCTAGTTTCTCAGGAAATATAGTACTACCAATAAACATATACTAAATAATTTATATCTCATCTTGGTTTATGGTTGATCAGTTAACTTTGATTGACCATTTTTGTGCATCAGTGCTGTCAAAATATTTACAAAGATTTTTCATTCCTTTCAAATTATTCGGTAAGCTGTATTTAAAATAGCCCTGGCCAGAGTGGTTCAGTAGGTTGGGCATCACCTCACAGGGTGAAAGGTCACCAGTTCAATTCCAGATCAGGGCATGTGCCTGGGTTGCAGACTTGATCCCTGGTTGAGATGTGTGCAAGAGGCAGTTGATCATTGTTTTTCTCTCACACTGATACTTCTCTCCCTCTCTTTCTGCCCCACCCCTTTCCTCTCTAAAAATAACTTAAAAAAAATTTTTTTTTAATATTTTATTTATTTTTAGAGAGAGGGAAAGGGAGAGAGGTAGAAAGGGAGAGAGACATCAGTGTATGGTTGCCTTTCACCTGCTTCCAGCTGGAGACCCAGCTTGCAACCTGGTTATGTGCCCTGGCTGGGAATTGAACCAGAGGCCTTTGGGTTCACAGGATGGCATCTTATCCACTATGCTACCAGCCAGGGCTAAAAATCTTTTTAAAAAGAAGTATTTAAAATATATGTCATGAGCCTATTGATCCACTTCTCTTCCTTTAGGCCAGTGTATGTACTAATAAAAATTCAGGACATTTTTTTCCTTCTTTTTAAATAGAGAGCAAGGTTTAACAACCATGATAGAATGAATGCCTTCCCTGGGTCTAAGTAAGAAATTTTATGTATCACACAACTTGCGGTGGAAGACAAAAAGGTCTGTACAAAGTAATGTTTTGTTTTGTTTTGTTTTTAAATTTAATTGTATTGTTGTTGTATTACATCCATCCCCCTCCCCACCCACCCATTTCCCCCCAAAGTCAATCCCACCTGTTGTCCATGTCCATGGTTCCTTCATACTAGGTTCTTGTCTAAACTACTCCCCTTCCTTGCCTCTTCCTTCTCCCTCCCCTCAACCCCTTTCCCCCTGCCCACTGAAGGCCTATTCACTGTATTCATATATCTGGTTCTGTTTTGCTTGTTAGTTTTGTTCATTATTGTCCTGTAATGGGTGAGATCATATGGTATTTGTCCTTCACTGACTGGCTTACTTCACCAAGCATAATACTTTCTAGTTCCATCCATGTTGTTGAAAAGGTAAGGAAGCATATGAAATAATGCTCAACATCACTAGTCATCAGAGAGATGACAATTAAAACCACAATAATATACCACCTCACACCTGTCAGAATGGCAATCATCAACAAATCAACAAATAACAAGTGTTGGTGAGGATGTGGGGCAAAGGAAACCCTCGTGCACTGTTGAGGGGAATGCAGGCTGGTACAGCCACTATGGAAAACAGTATGGAGTTTCCTCAAAAAAACTAAAAATAGAACTGCCTTTTGATCCAGTGATTCCACTACTAGAACTATATCTGAATAATCCTGAAACACCAATTCATAAGAACCAATGTATCCTATGTTCATAGCAGCACTATTCACAATAGCCAAGTGCTGGAAACAGCCTAAGTGCCCATCAGTGGGTGATTGGATGAAAAAACTTTGGTACATTTACACAATGGAATACTACACAGCAGAAAGAAACAAAGTAATGATGTTTTAATGATCTTTCCAAACTTCTCAAGTCTTTTTATGAGACTGTTTTTTCTGCCTCACTATTGAAATTCACTTCAACATATTTTTATTGCTATAAAATAGTTAAGAACTGTGATCCCTGTTCAGCTGGGGTTTCAATACTGAACTGAGCCAGTATAATGTCCCACCTGTTCTGAATACTCTTCCTTAATGCAGGTCTGTCAACGTGTCTGTATGTAAATAAAACTTGTCAGTTTTAGCCTTGTTTGACAGGGCATTTCATTGTGTAGATAATAGGTGGGTTTTGTTGGTCCTATTTTAAGTTCCCAGTCCTGGACAATCTTGGATACAGAGGTAGGTCCCCTGCTCATCTCCCAAAAAATGGAATTTGTCACTTTGAATACTAACCTTAAATTTTCTTGCCATAGGAAGGCATTAGTAGCTTTAGGTTTGCAACATTGGAAACAAGCACTGTTCCATTCCACTGAGATAGACATCCCGGCCTTCTCTGGTTTTGGTGGGAAAGAGTAGCTCATTCAAGGGAGGGGCTCAGACATCCAGAGAAGGTCTAAGAAAGCAAACACTTCAAGAAAAGCAAGCTTCCCTGAGAACTGGACATGATGTTGGATTGTGATGTATGATGTTCACAAGGGTGGCAGAGATGTTGACTCTGCATATAGCCTGAGGAGGAGGTAGAATAAGATCCCAGATACAGTGCCTTGAAGCCTTGAATGAATTTACCCTTACCCCAACTTGGCTGGAAGTAAATGGCTCACTTCCCTCAAATCACCTCAAACATTGAAATATTGACATAACATAAATTAAAACTGAAGAGCTCTTCCTAAATATTAGAGTTAGCTTAGTCTTTATGGACCTAGTGTAACCCCAGTAAAAAGAAAACTGTCACTATCACTTTGTTTCCCAAAGTCTGTAATTAAACTATCTGCTACTCTGTCTAACAAATACAAGCTTAGAGTTATATATGTTTATTTAGGGAAATGTGGTATCCTTGGTGAATACTTTGAAACACTTTGATGTTTTTCACACTCATTTTTTGAGGGAGGTCGCTATTAACTTGTAGACTATCTTCTTTCACTCTTATTTATTTTTAATGCATTTGAAATCACTTTTAGTTTAAAAATTCACATACTCAAGCACACTTATAGACACATTGTTTGCCAACCTGTATTCTGATCTGATTCCTGTGAAACATTAGCACTATTCAGCTATTAACAGGTAGGTATGCCAATATTTAAGACTAAAATCTATTCTAATATCATAATATTTTATTGTAATCTCTTATGCTACTTTGATTCTGAACTGTAATCTAACTATTCTTAAAACTGGATCGTACAGATTACATTTGGGAATATTATGCATTTCTTCACATCTTTCAGCATCAATGAGTTAGATCTTTTTCCCTCTAGGGTCCTAAAGACAACTCATTGAGATAATTTTGAGAAAGCCCTTTTCTGTGTGTTTAAAGAGAGAAAGTAAGTGTCAAAAGAGAGAAATGTAACATGATAGAAAGGGCAGGAATGGTGTACCAACACAGAAATTCCTTCCCTTCTTTCCTCCCTTCCTACCTTCCTTCATTCCTTCCTTCTTTCCCTTCTTCCTTTGTGTTCATCCTCTTAGGAAAGGCCAAAGATTAGAGAGCCAACACTCTTATTCCTTCATTTTATTTTTCAGGACAAGTGAGTTTACCAACAGCAAGCTGGACAAATTTATAATACTGACTTATAGGAGAAATAAGCACTTCTAGGACCTAAGAAGCTTCTGCTGCTCCAAAGCTGCCCCATCAGGAATAGATATTGATGCTGTGGGTTAGTGATTATTCCAGTTCATTTCCATGGATCTATTCTGGATCCCATTCTTGGCCCAGCTGTGGACACTAGATACAGTACTCAGATTTATATTAGACCACTATCCACTGTGGCTTTGAGATGATGATAGGTGATAGATAGATAGATATGTGGGAATTAGAAAAACTACAATTAATTTTCTTAGGGAGAAATGGCATATTTTTCTGAGCAAAGAAATGAGTTGTTAGTATTTCAGTTCTCTCTTTGTCAGAGGGCAATTTCAAGTTCCAAGACCCCAACACCTTCTTCCTAACTGTATCTCGACACAAAGGAGAGCGTACAAATGGAGGAAATGCACTTAAACTTGGCATGTAATGTGGGAAGAGAGTGCCTGTTTCTGGGTTACTTACATTAACAGGTAATAGACACAGTGCTCAATAGGAAAAGAAGATAAAAATAATGTGAAGAGTTCATACCATAGGGAGGGCACAAGTAGATCATTAGCGTCGGCCCTTTTAATATGCCATTTCAAAACAAAAAGCATTATACTTGGCTTGGAATATGATGTAGTTTATGAAAATGAAGGAAGTATCTGTGCTACTATATGGTAACCAGTGGACATTGATGGTACCAGCCATACCAAGAAGAACAGCACAAAATTCGGCTTGGAGCAAGATTTACCACATCAAATGCTACTTGAAAGAGATTCCCAGATCTCCTCCACTGTCTAGTTGTTAGGGTCCCACACACACACATCACTTCAACAGAAAGTAACAGGATCCCTGCTCTAGGGAGAAGTTTAAGAGCTGAGGGAAGCTCTGGTGTGAGTGTAATTGTTCTTTAAACGATTAATAATGACATTTTGGTAGCAGGTATGAAAAATCAAAGACATAAATTAGACTTTGTTGTTTCTCTGCACTTCAGCAGCCACACACACACAATGCTCCACATAAAACTTAATCATTCAGCCAAAGCAGCGAATTCACCAACAATCACAAAAGTAGGTTTACAAGAGAAGAAATAAAATTAGTAAGCAAACCTTCTTTCTTAAGTGTTCAATAAAACACAAAGTAAGTCATTATCAAGGATGTATTATGTTTTTTGTATATTAAATGTTAAAACTTGTTTGAATGGTGATCCAAATGAATGGTGAAAATACAGAAATGGCTATTATCTTGCCTTCTACTTTTTGTTCTATAAATAAAAGCCATTGGATAGCAAATATCAAATCAAAGTGCTCATACTTTTTTACCAGATAATTGCACTTCTGGAAACATACACTAATAAACTGATTAGAAACAGGAGCTCATTATATACAAAATGTTTTTGGATTTTGATTTAAAAAATAGAAATATTTCATTATCTATTAACAGGGGATGTGTAGTTTGTGCAATATCCGCTAAAGAAAATGTTATATAGCTTTCAAGATTAGTTAACAAGGAATATGAAATATGAAATAATGTTTACAATATATAAAATTAAAAAGTAGGATGCCAAATTGCATGTGCAATATATATGGTGACAGAAGGTGTTTTAACATTGGGTGGTGGGAACATATTGCAATATAGAGACAATGTGTGTAGAATTTTACACTTGAAATCTATATAATTGTATTAACCAATGTTAACCCAATAAATATAATGAAAATAAAATACATAAGATAAAGACTGAAAAACGGTAGCATCTATTATATTAGAAATAAGTGTTTGTGTACTTTTAGTAAATTTCAGTAGTATTCTTATAATAAAATAAGACCAGGCCCTGGCTGGTGGCTCAGTGGGTAAGGTGCCCCCACCTGCGAACCCAAAGGTCACTGGTTCAATTCCCCGGCCAGGGCACATAACCATGTTGCAAGCCAGGTCTCCAGCCAGGTCTGTAGCTGGAGGCAGGTGAAAGACAACCATACGTTGATGTTTCCCTATCCCTCTGCCTCTCTCTCTTTCCTTCTCTCTGAAAATGATAAATAAAATATTTAATAAAATAAAATAAAATAAAATAAAACCTAAGAAAGGAAAAATATGGTTTTATACTGTCAAGAAAGCCAGAACTTCACTGGTTAAAATCCTTGAGAAAAATTAAATACTTTAAGTCAACTATAATGAAAAGTGAAAAGTATGCAAGAATTATACACAAATATAATTTATTATGAGAGGAATTTAAAAAATGCATATTCTTGAACTAGAAAGCTCATTATTTTAAAAGTTGTCAATTATGACAAATTGAAATATAGTTTCAATGAAATCTAAAATAGAAGCCCCAAAGGTTTATAATAGTAATAATAGTAGTAGTTATTCATAATAGTAATTATTATTATTAATCATCTTGCATGAAGACTGGCAGGTGGTTTCTTAAATTTATATGAAAATGTAAAGAACCAAGAATAGACAAGGCAATAATGAAAAAAAATCTTAATTCAACTAATAGATATCAAAACTTATTTTTAAATATAGTAATAAAAACAATGTGCCTTAGGACAAGAATAAGTAGATTAATGGACATCCAAAAGCAGAACTACATATATCCATCAAAACACATTAAAAAGGTGCCTCTTTGCTGAATAAATGTGCATAGTCAGTTGCTAACCCATGTAACCAAATGAATGTAACCCTCCCTTCAACTATACAAAAATATCTATTCCAAATGGAGTAGAAATCTAATGGAGAGAGATAAAATGATAGGGCTTTTAGGAGGGCAGGAAGAAAACATTACCATGACCTCAGCTAGACAGAGGCTTTTCAAGAATCACTAAGCAAAAAAGAAAAACAATATAAATTGGACTGGTTTCAATAGACTTCGTTTATTAAAGCACCTCAATAAGAATAAAAAGGCAAGCCACAAAATGGAACCAGATATTTATAATACATGATCAGTGTCAATAAGTAATGTCTAAATATCAGTTATTAATGCAGAAACAATGGTTGAAGATTTGAATTCACACTTTACAAAGGAAAAAATGAAATGCCTAACAAACATAAAAGTTGCTTCAGCCCCGTTACTCAGCAGGCAAATGGAAATTAAAGCCACCATGAAATATGGTTTTATTGAGAAGCTGTAATATTTAAATTCAGTGTTATTATTTTTGACAATCATATAGAGCAACTATAACTTGTATATAATACAAGTCTACTGTTTTCCAGCATTACTGAAGCATAATAGACAAAAACTATAGTATATATTTCAGGTGTGCAACATGATGTTTTGATATATACATATTGCTAAGTGATTACCACAATCAAGCTAATTAATTTATCAGTCAGCTCATATAGTTACCATTTTGTGTGTGTCCACCACTTAGCCCTAGCTATTACTTTTCTATTCTCTATTACGATTTTAGAGTTCGACATTTTAAGACTTTGACTTTTTTAATTTTACATGTAATGAGTTCATGCAGTATTTGTCTTTTTGTATCTGGCTTACTTCACTTAGCATAATATATTAGCGGGTCATTCATGCTGTTGCAAATTCAGGATTTTTTCTTTTTTTAAGGCTGAATTGCATATGTATACCACATTTCTTTTATCTATCCATCTATTGACACTTAGATTGTTTCCATGTCTTGGTATTATAAATAATGTTGCAATGAACATTGGGGTACAGATATTCTTTGAGATAGCAAAATTACTTTCTTTGGATAAATGTCCAGCTGGATAATATGGTAGTTCTATTTTTTTTTTAATTTTTGAGGGACCACCATACTATTTTCCATATGGATGCACTGATTTACATTCTGATGGTTAACAAATAAAAATCCCTTTTTCTTTACAACTCATCAACACTTAGTTTTTGACTTTTTGTTAGGAGCCATCCTAACAGGTGTGAGGTGATAATTCATTTAATTTTGATTTACACCCAATAGATCTCATTGGTGTATACAGTGAAATAACTTTTTGGGAAACCAATTTGGCAGGCTTTGTTTGACTTTAAATATTCTACTATCCCAAATAGCTTCCTAGCATAAATGTGTATATTTGCAGACTTATTTGAAAATTATGTAGCCGCATTCTTCATAACAACCAAAACTAAAAACCATCCACATGCCCATTAGCATTAGGAAGGATATATAAACACACACACACACACACACTCACACACACATATATAAACAGATAACTATATGCTTTTAGTAATATATAGGTATCTAAAGTGATAATACTCAATGAATACCATATATCAATGAGAATAAATAAGATAATGTTATATTTAAAAAGCTAATTATTAGCCCTAGATGGTGGCACAGTGGATAAGGTGCCAGCCTGCGAACCCAAAGGTTGCTGGTTTGATTCCCAACCAGAACACATAACCAGGTTGCAAGCCAGGTCTCCAGCCAGGTCTGTGGCTGGAGGCAGGTGAAAGACAACCCTACATTGATGGCTCTCTCCCTCCCTGCCTCTCTCCCTTCCTCTCTCTCTCAAAATAATGAATAAAATATTTTTTTAAAAAGCTAATTATTAGAGACATCATTTTAAATAAAAGAAACCAAACATTAAATTTTAAAATCAATTTATGCTGATAAAATTCATCATGATATTTAGCTTTGTGGTGTAGAGACTTAATGGAATATTAGAATGGCTTTGAGGGTGTTTAAAATATTCTTTGTCTTGATCTGGCTTCTTATTAAAGAAGTTTGTTTAATTTGTGAAATTTTGAATTATGAACTCATGTGTAGTTTTCTGTAACCATGGCATCTTTCACTGAAACATTTATTTTCAAACAAACTCTTCACAGTAAATTACAGAATTCCTGCCTTTTTTTTTTTTTTTTTTTTTTTTTCCCAACAGCACAGTCCATGCCATGGACTATAAAAGATGTTCTAGGGATAATTTGAAAACCTGTAAAAAGAAGAAACAAGGCCTGAAAAATTAAACAATTGGCAGAGAACACATCTAAGGCCTAAACAGAAATCCAGACTTCATAGTTTCTGGGCCTATTGCACTCCATAGGACATGAATGATCAATACATTTTTATTATGTATCTATGATGTGACAGACACTGTTACATATTGGGCATATAATATAGACAAAGTGAAAACCCAGGCTCTTGTGGAGCTTCGATTCTAGTTTACATGTTAAAATACATTTAATAATTGAGATAAAAAGTAACCAATGTGATATAACAGTGGAATTGATCCCTAGTTGTCTTTCAAAATCCACTTCCTCCTTGTTTCTTCATAACATGATAATTTCTTTTTAGCTGGATTGTGGAAAGTAACACCTGCATGTCTTAGCCTACATACTAGCTAGATGAAACTGATGGGATATATGAATAAGTAGAGTGTATTCTTTCTGAAGAATTTAGACTTCCCTTTCTCCCACCTCATTCCTTGAGCTATGACCTGAGAATACTGGTGTATAAGATAGAAAGAAACACATTTTCTGATACCACAGTCTAACCTATTACACCTGGACAACATACCTCTTGGTATGTTTTACTTACATGAAAGTGAAATAAAATTGTATCTTATGTAAGGCACTATTATTTGGGTTTTCAGTTACCAATAGCTAAAATTATCTTACACAACAACTAATGAGAAATGTTGCCATTTTCTAAGGCATCCAAGTGTTTCCAGAGAATCAGCAACCACTTAAAGTCCTGTCTCCTATTGCATAACTCTAAGGCATTTGTAAGCACTATTGAGCTCATAAACAAGTTTTTATGTACTGTAGGTATATGCAAAGTCCAGTTCAAGGAGCTAAAGAGATGAGAGCATGCATCACCTGAATCTCAGTTTTGACAAAAGACATATTTGCCTTCTCTCTCAAAATACATATTCTCTCTCTCTCTCTCTCTCTCTCTCTCTCTCTCTCTCTCTCTCTCTCTCTCTCAGCAGATATAGAGGAAACCAAATCAGTCATAGGACACAAAGTTTCAGTTTTCCTTCATCTGTCTTAGTTATTTTTCTTCCCAAACCAATACTGGTAAATATAATCTTATTCCATCTGAAATATTTCATGTCACAAGCTATTCCATAATGAATATACCAAGACATAATCAGTTTAGTTGCTTACACTTAATCCAATTTAAGACTACATATATATATATATATATATATATATATATATATATATATACACATACAGAAAAATAATAGTAACTTTCACATTATAAGATGTTATCTTGAGTTCTTGGTTTGAGTTTTACAATTGAACAGAAAAAGAATATGAGAAAGAAACAGCCTGGGAATTGGCTCACATCCATTTTGAACTAATTTCACAAGACCATTTATGCTAGACTAAGGAATCCAGGTTTGTAATTAACTCTTATTTATTTGTGGTCACTGTTGTGAAATCTGCATTGACTATCTGTCCAAAGCTGATCGTAGCCTTATCTCAAATAACTAATTTTTAAAGGTGGTGCAAGTTTTTCATTTCAAGAATGTTGTGGTTAATAATTAACTTCTTATTCCCTCATCATATGTCCTTTTCCCATGTATCTTAATTATATCAAATAACTGGATTCAAAGAGTAAAGTATAAATTTAGAGTGAAAATAGCTTGTTTTCTTTTTATAAGAAAACATTTGTAATACTATGTATAAAGAAAATCCCTTGTCACTTCCTTTTTGTGACTAAGGAAGGAAAACAAGCAAAATTGCTGAGTGTGAAAGCTAATGAAGATAAGATAGCCACCCATAGCTTTTATCAGTAAAGAAACAATTCCCATCAGCACAGCAATAAATTTTGGCCATACACATTAATTCTTCCGGTTGGTTTCCAGGGACTACTGTCTCCCCTCCCCACTCCACTACAAAAACAAATGAGCAGAAGACTAAATAAAACCCAATGCCTCCACAGCTGTTTGATACAGAACTTTAAAAAGGGCTGCAGTTTTAACTCAATTTCCTAATCTATAGAATGATAGAGTATGACAAGATGATTCTAAGACCTATTTTGATAATATATTAATATATTTTGTTTAGGACAATAACCTTGGAATGCGGAAAATATATACTGGAATTTTTATCTAACTGGTAAGAAACCTTGACTTTTTTCTTTTGTGTCATGTTACAACTTAGTTTATAATACATTACTTAGTAAATAATACATTACTGAGAGAATTTTCAATTAAAGATGCTGGGTAAATATGTTTTAACTTCATTCCTAGACAAAAACAAAACATCAAGAGAACCAACTACAGCTGAAAAGAACCAGTGAAATAACCTCAATCCCCAAGCAACTAAAAGTGAAAATAGAAACAACTCTTTCTTCAATAAAACAAGGAAAAACAGCATCAATTCCCAAGCAACAACACAAAATTATGGTGCATAGTTTTTATTACTGTATAGTTGAATCTAGACCAAAATGAAAAAAATAAACAAACATGCAAAAGCCTTCATATAATAACTTCTTATGCCTTTATCAGAAAATAGTTCTAATATTAAATCCTACAATGCTCTAAAAATCTATTAAAATATAATAGAGTGATGCGATATGAGGCTGAATAGGCTTTTAAGAGGAAAAGAATTCCATTAGTGATTGAATTTTGGTGGGAAAAAAACAAGCATAAAATAAGAACAGATGAAAGGTATATTAAAACACTGTGAGATTAATATATTAGGCCTGTCCAGAAAGTATCCATCCATATACTATGAAAAATAAAGACATTTATTGAAGATACAAGAAACATTGTACACAGGACAATGATGCTTCAGTCCCCTTCAAAATAGGCACCTTGCACAGTTCTTCCATCAACTTCCACTGTTGAAAACACTCCGCCAAATTCTTTGTTAAAATCAACATCAGCTACCCCATCATATTTTCCTGAATCTCATTGACACTCTGATATCTCTTCCCTTTCAAAGTTGATTTTAGTGTTTTGGAAAAGTCAGAAGTCACGGGAAACCAAATATGGGATGTAGAGGGGCTGAGTCACCTGGGTGATATGATCTGTTGCAACAAATCCTGCACCAGACCTGATGAATGAGCAGGAATTCTATCTTGATGAAGCTTCCAGTCACCAGTTGCTCATAGCTGCATCCATTTCCCTCATATTGAACCTCTCAACCAACAAAGAACATAGAAGGTAGTACTCCTTATTAATTGTTTGGCCTGGAGGGATGCACTTATGAGGGACAACACCTTCCCAAATAAAAAACACAGTTAACATGGTCTTGAACTTGCTGCAGCTTTGTACATTGCTGCTCCTTCTTTGGGTGTGGAGAACCAGGCAACTTCCATTAGAATGACTAGGCCTGTGTTTCCCGATCATAGCTGTAGCCCCACTATTCATCTCTGGTTCATTGGTAGTGGTATGAATCAAATTAATTACAACTGCAGCACAATGTTCCTTCTGCTCTGGTAGCAGAAGCCAGGAATTAATTTGGCACATGTTTTATGCCAAGATCCTGGATCAATATCTTGGACAGAGTAGTTTTTGGAATCCTCAGGTGAGTTTCTAGTTCTTGTGCCACACTTTTATTTGCATTGCACTCATTGCATTATCCCCAAAGACCTTCTGAACCATCCAAATAGTTTCTATGGAGGAATGTTCAAGCTTCATGCAAAATTCGATGCAGAATTGTTGCACTTCTCAGTCATTTTGAACGACAGGGTCCTGCAGCACACATGCTCACTCAATGACATCTACTGCCCTCGCTGACTAGTACGGTGAAGTCATCATTGTTCATACATGAACATTTCAGTCCAGTCTCCTTGGCTGCTAGGTTGCCTGGATATCATAAAAATTGTTCTCATCATATTAACAATGGCTGAATATTTTCTGAACAGACCTCATATGAATAATAAATATTTCTAATAAAATATAAACAGTGCATAGAATATATTTTTATAAAACACAGGTGTAGAAGATTTGAACACACAGCAGGCTTAACGACCACACGGCTGGGCAGCTAGAGTGTCAGCATGCTCCTGCTAGGTTGGCCCACTCTTGTCACAGGTACATTAGGTTAACGACCACAGAGAGTCCAGGCATATCTACACCCACTCTCCTGCTTCCAGGAGGCCAGGTGCTGAGAGTGTTGGCTCAAACCTGCGTAGTTTCTGCTCTCTCCCATAATGTGGTGTGTGCCTAGCTTACAACAAGAACAATCTTGTATATACAAGGGAACAAAGGAGGCTCTAGACACATTAGAACAAAGAGGCTGCGTACACCAAGGTGACATCAATTGCTCAGAGTTGCTAAAATCGTTACCCTTGGGGCTCAGTGTTCCAGGGCTCTGGGATAAGATTAACACCAAAGCTATTTCCCCAGCTGAACCAGCAGAAAGGTCCAGCCATGCATAGACAGAGAAATTCCTCTGGCCTGACACCTTATAAATAATATGTGATTCAAACACTGTCTCTTGATTACATACAAAAATACCACATTTTAAAATTTGGATATAGAGAAGGAATGTTGAAGAAAATGATGAGACTAATTTTTCAGTTTTAATGGTTAACATTAATATGTCTACCTTTTAAATGTATGGTAAAATTATCATTAAAAATCTTTGTATTTTATAACTATAATTTTAGTATATTTCTTTATTAAAATATTTAAAATATTTTTCTGACTTGACCACTGCTGAGTCGGTTGGAGCATTGTCCTCATACATGGGGCCTGGTGAGTTCAACCCAACTTCTGATCAGGGCACACACGGGACTCAACCAATGAATGAATGCACTGGTGGGTGGAACTGCAAGTTGATATTTCCCCTTCTTTCCTCCCTCTCCAGTCCTCTCTCTCTAAAATCAATAATTAAAATTTTAATGATTTCTATTATACCTTTACTCTTTGAAACTTCAAATGAAACTACATAGTTTTTATTGAATATTACCATACATATTATAGTGTACTATATAGTATAAATGTAAATTTTGACATTTTAATATAGTAAGGCATATAAAAAATTACTGCAATGAAATGTTCTCAGGATCCTATGGAAAGAAATAAGAATTAAATACTTTCTGGGCATTCAAAAAAGGTTTTTGGAAAAGATAATACCTAACATGAATTTTGAGAGACCTAATCCAGGGATGTGGGCACAATGGAACAATATAGCATTTATAAATTCTCCCCAACTGTAATATTTATACAAGGTGGAGCAAAGGTAGGTTAACAGTTGTTCCGATGGAAAATGATACAATAATTAATAAATAATAATACAAAACAATTCTGTTATGTGTAGTCTCAACTGTAAACCTACGTCTGCCTCACTCTGTATATTACATATAGGGCATGAAATTACCACCATGCTCTAATCTGTCTCCAACAAACACACACAGTTTTCCTGGAGCTGAGAGGTCCTCCTTCAGGTGGACGTGGGGAATGGAGGTAAGATTGGATGAGACTGAGTTTCAACCTCTCCACCCCTTGGAGTTTCCTTCATCTGCTATTCCTGCCTAAATCTGCTTTGCACTGCGATTTGACCATCCCCTCCGGGGAAACTGTGGGACACAGAGCTGCCTGTCCTGGCTATGGACACAAATCTTTCTCTCTCTGTCTCCCCCTACCCCTACTCTTCACTGCCCTCCCCACCATCCCAAGCTAGTACCATAACCTCTGTCTATTAATTGTTTATAGTCACAACAACAGTTAATTGTTGCTCTGGGTGGCTAAGTCAATAGTTGTAGTTGAAATTTAAATAATAATAATAAAATGTGAATGGGTTTTTACCTGTCCTGTCCTGTCCTGGAAGCATGAGCCTGGCTCATCCAGACCTGGTACCAAGGGGCAAGCAACTCCATATATTGGTGATGTCTGCACTTTTACTTCTAAAACTGCCTACTATTTGCAATATGCATGCACTAGATAGAATATAGTTAAGTATGTATACAACCAAGTATACAGTTAAGCATATTAGTGCAGGTTTCAGAAGGAGAGAAGAGACTAGACCTCCTTGGACCTGATGCTTCGGGCTACTGGTGGCCTGAAATCCAGTCTGCCCTCTCACCCTCCAACACACCCAGAGTACAAGACATGCCCCAAGGCATCACAGCCCCTGCCTGGGTGTCAGGGCATCGTGGGACTATGGTTGAGACTCTAGGAAAGCAAAAACCTGGTGTTTGTTGAGAGCTGGAAAAATGGCAGATGGTGCAGATCAGGTTAGGCCATTCTAGCAGGTAAGACCTGCCCCCTCAGTGAGGACCTAGACTTGACCTGTCCCCATTTCACAGCCCAGGCTTCCTAGCACCAGCTCAGTGCCACACACCCTCATTTTACTTGTTTGTTATTGATTTTAAAATTTTAGTTCTTAATTAAATTATTGGGGTGACATTGGTTAATAAGATTATAAGTTTTGAAGTGCTCAATTTTATGATACGTGATCTCTATATTGCATTATGTGCCTACTATCCAAAGTCAAATCTTCTTCTGTCACCATATAATTGATCCCTTTACCTTTTACCATACCCCTTTCATTCTGGCAATGCCCATACTATTTATTGTTTGTGTCTGTGAGATGTTTGTTTTTCTTATTTGCACATTTGTTGTTTTCAGTGTTGTATAAAGGAGAGAAGGTTAACACGTAACACCATTTTAGATGACTGTGGTATGAAGCAGAAGGACTTACAGAGGGCTACTTGACAGTAGGTAAAGATAGCCTTAAAAAAACTATTTTATTTATTTTATTTTATTTTATTTTATTTTTAGAGTGAGGGGAAGGGAGGGAGAAAGAGAAAAAGAGAAGCACTAATGTTCAGTTGCCGCTCCTGTGCCCCCAGCCAGAGACCTGACCTGCAACCCAGGCAAGTGCCCTGGCTGAGAATCAAACCAACAGACCTATGGTCAGCAGGCCGGCATGCAGTCCACTGAGCCCACCAGCCAGTGTGGGAAAGTTTTGTATGAAATTTCCAGAAAGTCTGTTTTAAAGGTGTAGGCTATGCCATACTTTCTACACCTGTTCCTCAATTCCTCTGCCTAAAATATAAAAAAGTGATCTGCACCTAAGCATGATTTTTAAATCCTGCCGCAACACATTAAGGATAATATATAGAACAGAAAAAAAAAGAAGAAGAAGAAAGAAGGAAAGAAAACCTGGTAGCATGATGATTATGAACCCACCATTCTAACCCTGGATTGCCTATCCCAGCCCTCTTAACAGGAAAGAGAAGCTCTAAAAGGCAATTCTGGAAGGAGAGGGCTCTGGTATGCAGCAGAACCTAATCTTAAATAAAGATAATATGCTGATGTTCATTTCAAAAGTCTTTTTGTCCACATTAATTTAGAAAATATTATTTCTCTGTTCATAAGGAAATCAAAATTATAATGCATAAATTTATTAATCCTGTTTCATATTTTTAAATTATTATAATGTATTTAAAATGTATTAAAATGGATCCTTGAAAATTCAAAGTAGAAAATTATCTGGCATCATGTTGTATTCATTGATTAAAACTCTTCTATAGTCTCCATGTTGCACATTCAAGCAAGATGTTACCCAGATGTCATTTTCTCAGGTTGACAGGCTTTCAGTCCAGTACCAAGGTTGACACTAACACATTGCTAGTTGAATGTCCGCAATAAATCAAATTAAACTAGGAAGTTTATAACTTTGTGATTCTGTTATATAATTGATGGATAGGAAAAGAGCCAGTGGTGTCTATAAATGATTATATGACACAGGTCTTAGCATTTCCTTAAAATGTCCCAATAGACCTGCTTCACTCAAATCTCTGTTATTGAACTCCAGCCTTAGAATATTTCCTTCTCTTTATTAACTCAGAGTATATTCTTTTATAGGAGAACCTACTCTACTATTGAAGTATTTTATCAGCACAGCCAGGGTCTTCAGCTCAAAAGTTTTCTTCCCAGCTTCCAAGGCAATACATAAGAGTAATAAGTAATGTACTGACATATATTAAACTAAAATAAATCATCCCATGTATATTTTTATCTTTATTTCCCCTTACATAGTATAAGAGATGAGATACTCTAAAGAAAAAAAAAAAAAAAAGGCCTATAAATTTTTCCCAAGATTAAGAGCGAAATCATGTTTTTCATTGTGTATATAGGAAATTTGCATTAAAACCCAAAAAGTTCCTAGAAACGCTGTTGGGATTCTCTCTTTTTTTTTTTTTTTTTTTGTCTTTTTTACCTCCCTACAGATGCTATGAATATAGATATCTTTTCTTTCCCTTAAACCTATTACTGTTTTAAGTATATTTCCCCTCACAAAACTTTGCAGAAGAAAACTTAGTCTCTTAGTACAGCCCTATTTTTATAGCCATACAGTAAACTTCTAGTTGAAATTTCTAGTTGAAATGTATTTTGCTAGGCACTGTAGAAAGCAAACAGTGCAAACAAGGACAAGCTCAGGAAGCTTATAAATGTTCATGTGATTTTCTATTACTTGAAACTTTCCTCGGAGGGGTAACCCTGGCTTCCTTGCTGGCTGGCACTGCAGGCTTCACAGACTCCTCATTCTCTGCTTTCATTAAGGGGTTCCCAGGCTGCACAGAGAGGAAGGAAGAGGTACTCAAGAGGAAAAGGAATAAAGAGGCAGCAAGGCAACAGGCCTGGAAGGCAAGAAGCCCTAGGGTCCCAGCGGAGCCTCTGGCCACCGTTGCCTGCTCCCTCCTGGCAGGTGAGAGGACTGCCCTGCCGACACCTTTCCAAATGCCTGTTCCATAAATGATGAAAATAAAATCTTTCTTTTAAGCCATGAGAAAAAAGTGGTTATTTATTTTCTCAGTACATCAGTTTTCTTTGCTGAGATATGTAGGTTGATAATAATAACTATCTGGTAAAGTCACTGTAAATAAGATTTGTAATCTTATTTACAGATAAATAAGATTTATTTATTTGGGTAGGGGAAAATAAAAGTTCGGGAGATTTAGAAAACCTATTATATATACCAACTACATATACATTATATGTTTTTAAAATATACACATATATATATATATATATACACATATATATCTCTACTACAACTGTGATCATTTTATTGTTATTATAATGAACACCTATTGAAAAAACCAATTTCCTCATTAATAATGGATGAAATCATAATATAAATTCATCCACATTGAAATCTGACTGTAATTAACTTTGAAATTGGAGGCATTTCTAAACTGGTGAACACAGCTATGTATAGTAATGACATTTTTCATTTTTTGAATCCTTATAAGGTAAAAAGGTGAATTCAACTTAATTTTGTAATGAATTATGTGTTCAGAGTATCATATTATTTTTAATTTATAAAATGTCTCAATATTTGTAATTGTTTTAATTTTGTCAGGGCTAAAGACCTCTTGAGGAATATTACTAATTTGGTTGCTATTTCAAGTCTTTCATCCCTAATAACGTAAGGGCATTAGAGACCTAAACAAGAATTTCATACAAATCAACTCCCCAAATAAGAAATTAAATAGCCATTTGGAAGCATGAGATTAAATAAAACCAAAGTACAAAAATCACTCATTCTAACTGGTAAGTAAAAAATCACTTTAAAATATTAATAACAAAAATATATTTCGGTATTTTTTTTTACTTTATAGGAATAATAGTAGTAACATATGTAATGTATCTATGTTCCTTGTAAAACATTTAAATATATTAATTATATTTTTTGCTACTTGACATGTAGATATAAGAAAAAAATATATTTTAATGATAGAATTAGTAGGATCAGAGTAGCAAATTAAGTTTAATTTTTTTTGCAAAGAAATCTAGGCATAGCTAAGAGATTATAGCTGAAGTATTTAAAAAGAAATAGCCTGAAAAAACAAAAAGAATAAAATAAAAAGAAATGGCTTGTAACATTATAATATCAAAAACAAACTGGAGTTAAGAGCATATTTCTTCAGATAGATATGTCAATTATGAATTAATGTTTAGCATGGTTGGATATAGAATAGTTAATAATATCAAATATTTAAAGCTATTCTATTTACATTTGTTTTTATCTGTTCAATAGTGACATAACATCTCAACATGTGTTAGGATATTAGGATAAGCTGTTAAAGTGAGGATATATAATTGGTAATATTATTCAAAATACAAAGGCACTATATACAGAGATAGAAATTTTCTTTTTTCTTTGTTTATATTTTGAAATAAATTTTTAAAGATTTTATTTATTATTTCAAAGAGAGGAGAAGGGAGAGAGGCAGAGAGGGAAAGAGAGACATCAATGTATATCAATGTATGGTTGCCTTTAACCTGCCTCCAGCTAAGGACCTGGCTTGCAACCTGGCTTGCAACCTGGTTATGTGCCCTGGCTGGGAATCGAACCAGTGACTTTTGGGTTTGCAGGCCAGAGCTTTATCCACTGTACCACCAGTCAGGGCTCACACAAATTTTAATACTTCAGTCTACTAATGACACTTCCTCCCTGCCCTTCTCTCTAAAAATAATGAATAAAATATTATTTAAAAAATTAAAAATAGGCCCCAGCTGGTGGCTCAGTGGAAGGGTGCTGGCCTGCCAACCCAAAGGTTGCTGGTTCGATCCCCCAGCCAGGGCACATAACCAGGTTGCAAGCCAGGTCTCCAGCCAGGTCTTTAGCTGGAGGCAGGTGAAAGGCAACCATACATTGATGTTTCTCTTACTCTGTCTCCCTGTCTTCCCCTATCTCTACAAAAAAATTAATTAATTTTTAAAATTATAAATAAATAAATACACTCACAGTGTTTATGGCTTCACAATAGGAATTTTAGGGGGATGCAGTTCAGTTCATTACAGCAACAAACATTATTGACAATATTCTGTTTTCCAACCCTTTTCTCTTGATCTGCCTCCCAAGAAAATTCAGTAGATTTTTAATAATTTTTTTTGCATTGTAGAATGTGAATTGCCTTCTTTCCAACCTCTTATATTAGGTCCTTGAATACCTATAGTTAACTACTAAGATGCTACCATCCTTTTGGTAATGATTTCTGTACTGGTCAATAAAGATGAGTTATGCTATTATACATTCAAATCTCAGGAAATTAATGCCACAAAGATATACTATATCTCATTTATTTTCTATGCTTTTATTTGGGAATTAGAACCTAAAGGGAAAAGTCATGCTTCTAAAACACACAACCACTAAAAATTGAAGACTCATGGAGGAACCACTAATTTACAGCCACATAGTACAGAATACGTATCATCCTCAGAGGGCCAGATGGCTTAGCAAAGGAACAATACTAAAGAATAACAAGGTGGCTGTATACTACCACAGCATAAACTTGGAAATCTAAGAGAGTAACTGCACGTTACTTCAATACCGCATGTGGGCATTCTTGTTTAACAAGCCTATGTAAGAATTGTCTGTTTTCTAGAATTTTCCTGTTTGTCTTATTTTCTGCTTGAGTAGAGGGAAGGCTGTTTTATTACACGTTAACTTGTAGTGCTCTTTTCAGAAGAAGACTAGTCCAAATGGTTGTGTTCTACTGCCCCATAGGACATTAACCAATGTTACTTTCTAGCCTAGGAGCTCGATTCTAACATTCCTTCTTTTCAAAATGCTTATTAAAAAGTAATTCTCAAAATAATTTTTAGAACCAACTTTGCCATCTTCCTGTTTCCCTTGCTAATTAGTGAGTTGAATAAGTAATTGACAGATGTTATACATTTCTTGAGTCCTATTTTTTCTTTTTTTTTTCTTAACTTTTTGGTTAAAGTACTTGGACAGCATTTACTGGCTCTGTTGAAACATAACTTGATTGGTGAGTTGTCTCCTAACATTATTAATGTATTTCTCTCTATATAAAACTTTGCCACCTGACATGTTAAAATATTATTTATTAATTTGTCACAGTATAATTACTCTAATAAACACTATAAAAATAAAGATTCTGCCCTGGCTGGTGGCATAGTGAATAAGGTACTGACCTGAGAACCTAAATGTTGCTGGTTTGATTCCCAGCCAGGGCAACATAACCAGGTTGCAAGCCAGGTCTCCAGTCAGGTCCCTAGCTGGAGGCAAGTGAAAGGCAACCATACATTGATGTTTCTTTCCCTCTCTGCCTGTCTCCCTTCCCCTCTCTCTGAAAAATAATAAGTAAACTCTTTAAAAAACAATAAAAAATGAAAATAAATAAAATAAAAATAAAAATAGAGACTATTTCTTATGCATCTGAATATTATGTTTTCCATATGTTTCCCATACTGAATAAAAATTTTTGAATGATTTAAAGAAATTATTCTATAACTGAAAAACAGGTCTCTAACAAGTTTTGCTTATTTTAATTTTTAGTATAATACAACAACTAGTAACTGTAGTTCTAAATTCAAATAACATCTTTAATATCTTGAAAGTTAAAATTTTAAAGGAAATAAAAACAAAAGTTATCCATGTTCAGTGGTTTAGGCAGGCAATAATTCTAAAATAATGTGCCATAAATGACATATACAGATTGTCTAGACATGCTCTCAAGTTCATTAATGTATTTATCTCAGTATTAGCTTGACTAGTTGGTGACTCTTTTCAACTTTAATATTCATTTTCTCATATTTAAAGAATAGTTGTTTTTCATATAATACTCTATGCTCTTAAGATTTATGTATTTCATTAAAGTTTGTCTAGCTTTTTAACTGAGAAAAAAGTACATAAAATTTATTGTAAAGATGAAAATTTCTTAGAGTTGGCCTTGACATGAGGTACTAATTTCTAACCTTTTATCAACTCTGCAGAATAAATTCTGTAGAAAAACTTTTTTACTTGCACTAACAGGCCACAAGCAAGTCATCTCTCTAGCTGCCTTCACTTCTCCTGCTGCTATAAATCTGTGTGTTCTATGGAGACTCATTTTTCTTTTGCTCTTCCTTATTTATGTCAACGTGCTTTCGAATTCATGCCAACCTGTTTAGAGGCTTATTTTGAGGATGACACATTTCTTATTTTTGCTGAGAAGAGTGTAAGAAGGATTAATATAGTCCTGCATTCAAGATTAATGTAGTCACATGCCAAAATCTGGCTAGTGGTGCAACTCAGCTTCTTAGGAACCACTTATCATGAAACTTGGACACCGTAATATTCATATAAATATTTCCAATAATATAATATCCATGCGAGCTCATGAATTTAAAATTTTGCTCAGCTATTTTCTTTAAGGAACTGATATTTTGTATTTATCTTTCTGACTTCCCTAATAATCATATTTTATGGTTAACAGAAGAACCACCATGTTGCTTTTATTAGCACACTGATTTTCACTTTTACCTGTGGCAAGTAAAGTAACTGTTTAAGATACTGTCAACCTTGCATTATATAATGGATTTTCCATAGGTAAAATGAAATCAGTTGGAAAGTTCTCAAGTATTCAAACACATTGAACCAGGCTATTTTTCCTTTCAACAAAAATATCTAAGAGATATTGACTGAAAAATATCTTACAATGAGCAACTACTAGATTGAATTCAATTTACCCAAATGGATATATATGAATTTAATTCAACAAATAGTTATTAAAAATTATAGTTGTATAACATTTATTAAATGCAAATGGAGTAAAAGTTTGATTACCTTTTCATGACACAATATTGTTCATAATCTAAAGTTTGTCTATCTCTCCCTCTTGCTCTCTTGCCAAAGGCCTTATCTTCACCCACTTATCTTGCTGTACTCCTCTTTAGAGTTCCCTAAATATTATGTTCTTCATGTCAAAGACCTTTAATAATACTGCTCCCTAAAGACCAAGCTCTTCTTCTATATATTTTAATGCATCTAGTACACTAATACAGATGGGTTCCTAGAACTCCCACCTAGTGGGGTAAGGTGGTACTACAAAGGGCCCACCTTCCAGATGATAACTGTTTTTTTCAGAGCCTCCCCTCATATTAGAAAGGTTTAAAGGGCCCCTAAATTAAACCTCTATCAATACATACATCAATACATACAGGAGGAAAGTACTTAACATTTCTTAAAAGTTACTATAATACAGTCACCATTATATATTACTTCATGTATCTTCATAATTATAGTTGTTATATAATTTGAAATCAAAGTGTTTTATAAAAATTAAATAATCCTATAGAAATACATATAAGCTATAGTTACAAAAGGATATCCTGAATCTCATTTGCTTATCTCATTAAATGATTATTTTTTCCTTACATGAAGTCCACCAGAGGTCTCCTGTTTCTCCAAGACACCTGTACTCTGCGTTGCCAATCCAGGATCACTGCTGGAAGGAAGAGTGGAGAACTGTACACCAGCTATTAAGTGTCTCCAGTAAGAAAGAATAGATGTCTCTTCCACTTATAGGTAAAGTAAATAACATGACCATGCCTAACTTTGATGATGTGAGCATATTCGAACCGTGAATATTCCCAGAATTACTCTATTTTCATTTTAAAAGTTACTTGCTTGGAATTAAATATTTCATTTTTAATGTAAAAAAATCAACAAAAATATAATATTAAAATAAATATAAATTTAACTTATAAACACTCATTTAATCTGATGTCTAATCTCTTATCAAGATGCTGGAAATAACCATCCCATTTTTATTATAATGGTTTGAATGTTATATTCCTTCCATTTGAGTTGAAAGCAAACATTAGATTGAAAAATTAAATAGGAACTCATTTAATGGTTCTTGAATTGAGAAGGCAAATTTTATAACCTTGGTTGATATCTTCTTTCTTTATATTTAGTCATTTTAATATTTTATATACATTTCTATATTGAAACCATTGGCTTTGATAATCTGGAGCTTACTCGTAATGTTTATTATAATCCTTTTCCACTTACAATATTTTTAGTCAGTGTTACTTAGAAAAATTTGTTGTACCCTACAGATTTCATGTCATCTTTTCCCCTATTTTTCCTATCAATATTATCTATTTTTGTAGTATAAATTTGTATCATCTCAGTGCTATATTAATCACAATAGAAATTACATTTTTATTCAGGATACATACTTACATTTTAACTTCTAATGCAAAAATAGCTGGAATGATTTCAATATTTACCCAACAGAAACTAAGACTTTTGGGTTTCAGGATCCTGAGAAACAATGCCAGCATTCAGTCTCAAATTTTCCCCATATTTATATATTGCTTTCCCCACAGAATGTAGCCATATTCTCTGTTGTAAGTTAATACATACACCCAAACAGCCAGTTACAAGAAAAAGCAGAGATCACAAAGACTAAAATTCTCCATGCTACTTTTCTAGTCACTTTTAATGTTAATTTCTCATTATTTAAAAATTTGAAAATTGGAATGAACTAAAGACATTGTGGCTACAAAGGAATTTTAAATTATTAATACACATGTGAAATATTTTTATTACAATTATAATGCTCCATTTTAACCATGTTAAAATGGTAATTTTTAAAGGATTGGGCCTCAGCCATTTACTCTACTTCCATTGATACCCTCACTGCTCAAGCAGCCTGAAATCTTTCATTAGTCACATTTAGACATTCATGAATCACCGTGGGTTTTGTCTACAATGTTGGTGCTTCATTTAACAGGCTTGGCAAAACCCAATTCCTGCTCTCTCATGCTTATGATAAAGAGAACTGACAGAGATGAAATTCCAATGATACTGAATTGATACTGGCCTTCTTTCCCCATCAACCTATGGTTGGTCAGACTGAGATCTATCTCACCCAGCAAGTGTAATAATGGTGAGTAGGAATTCCCACTCTCAAAGATTCACCATGACAGGGAGACAATCCGTGACTATACTGACAGCATGAGACAATTCTTGGTTTGGGAATGATACTATGGCCAATTCTTTCTGTTTAAGTAGTTCATTCTACTACATTATAACTTATAATAGAATTGAGCTAGATTAATTTTTTCTTCAAGATATTAATGTGTTATGTGGATCAAATTCATAACAGTAAAGGATTAGTATAGACTAGACTGCAAATAGAACTTGCATTATCTTGCTGTATTTTTGGACACAGGTGACTCAAGTGTTATGATATTTGCATGTTGAATTTTTTTGGAAAAACTCTCCAGCTCCATATTTGAAGGCTTAGTATAACAGCTCTAACCTTGTGCTTCTAATACAGGTTTTAGTAAATTTTATCCAGTGATAAATAATTGTATTTAAATTTGCTTTAAAATCATAACAACTTGCCATTAGAGTGCTTTTTAAAAAATTGAGTACATGGAGAGAATTAACATAAAATTTAAGACATAGATAATACACATTTGTGCAAATGAGTGGCAAAAAAAATCATTTGGTCATATTAACTGTTTAACCAGGATACCAAAAATTCACATTTTTGTCTTTCAAAGGAATAAGAACATATGATAGATAGTAATGTGGATTCTAGGTCTAACTTTCTCATAAGTAAATATATTCCCTTCATAAGTGAAGTAAACCTTCTGGACCTAATACTTAGAAGATGGGAGGACTTAGTTTGTAAGTTCCTTTTACTCTTTAACATTCTGTGTTTTTTTTTTGTTGTTGTTGTTGTTTTTTTTTAAAGATTTTATTTCATTATTTTCAGAAAGAGGGGAAGGGAGAGAGGAAGAGAGGGAGAGAGACATCAATGTATGGTTGCGTTTCACCTGCCTCCAGCCACAGACCTGACTGGAGACCTGGTTTGCAACCTGGTTATGTACCCTGGCTGGGGAATCGAACCTGCGACCTTTGGGTTCGCAGGCCGGCGCCTTATCCACTGTGCTACCAGCCAGGGCTCTGTGTTTTTATTCTAAAATTCTGCTTATACTTTAGAGAGTTTTTCATCTGCTAGGTTGATAAAGGTGCTAAACAATTTGCAAGACTAAAGGATATATATATATTAGATCCAAATTGTCTAAATTGTCTGGCTCTTCCATATTATAGAAACATGGGGAGTGATCTATTTATACCTTCTGTCATTTCTATTCTATAAATGTCAGGTCAACTATAATACACAAAAGTTTAACTTATTATTTAAATAATTTGCATCATCCTAGACTGTGATAGGTATATTTAAACAAAACAAAGACCTATATAAGGAAAGAATTATTCAAGCATCTTCCTAAACTACCCCAAACACTTCAATTTTTTTGAGCTGTTAGATATAACACATGTCTTCTTTAGAGGGGAAAAAGTGGCTATTTGGAAAAGAAATGTCTTTCTTTTTTTGACACAAAAGCAATTAAAAACTCTTCAACCAGATAAATTCTGAATGACCATCACTACTTTCCTAAAAATGTTCTTATTAATGTTGCTAATTGTCTGCTAATTGCTGTAGCCAAAAGGAAATATCATCTATCCTTTACTTAATTATCCTAAAGGACGTAAAAGCCTCTAGATTGACAAACCCTATTTCTAAATATATTTTTTCTACTTTTTGTGGTCCTCAATCCACCCTTATTTCTTTGGTACCACAGTCTCTCCTGCTCCTTTTCTTTCGTCCGCCTTTTAAAGTGAAATGCCTCACTCTGTTTTCACCCCTGGTTGTCCCTGGATATTTTCATCCATTCCCTATTGTGATTCAGCTGTATCTAGGGAAGCTTTCTGTTCACACAGTGATAATCTCTGCTGGTTTAAAATAAGCTTCTACCATAGAAATGAAATGGAAAAAACAATTGATTCAAGTGGAGGCAGACTTTCATTAAAAGAAGAACTGGATTTATCAGGGATTACTTGGGATACACTGAAATGGAGATTTTCTATTCTGGGTAATCTGATAACATGCATTCCTGTACCTCATTGGATTTGAAAGGATCATATACATTGTATGACTCTATAATTTATGTGTCTATCATCCATATTCCTAATTTGAAATGAAAAAATAATTTACCTTGAAAGTGTATTTCCTTTGTATAAAATATAAAAATATTTTAAAAATATTGGTTCAGTTAATATTTATAATCAACTAATGTTTTATATGATTTTATTACTGGTGAATTATATTAATTAATTAAACCTTTTTTAGTGTTTTATTAAATATCGATTCAAAGCACAATCCAGGTGAATTGAAATAATAATGTTACTACTGTAATGGTCAATGATATCTTATTTGAATTATTCATAACCCTAATCAAATGCCCTTATCCTACAACACAACTGAGGGGGAATGAAGTTTTCATATTCATATTTGGTCAGTAAAAAAAAAAAATTAGCCGGTGACTGAGAATTCTGTTACAGGATCCACAAATAAATTACTATGACAAATATGCTTAATGGTTATTCTGCAGATGTTCCATTATAAAACTGTACTCATGTTATTAATCTTCTGAAGCCCATTACCATTCGTAAAGACAGGACCATCAACTATATTAATGTTGTTAATTGTCTAATCCCATTAGTCTGGAAAACAGAGGTCACAAACAGCTGTAGGTGAAACCGAAAATGCCTGACACTAGCCCTAATAGATAGCTGTAAGTTGTAAAATGAAAAATGCTAAAAACGACAGCCTTCTGAATGAACACATACTGACAATCACTAGGGCTGGATATAGCAGTGTAAATCAATTTTTTAATGTGTTTTACAGCCCCTAAACCAAAAAGTTTAATATTGTAATATTTCTTCTCTAAAACATAATGAAATACATTTGATAATTTTTATTTTCTATCAGTTAATTCAAATGACAGTTTTCCTTTTCTGAAGTCCGTATATCTCTATAAAATGCTGCATATATCTCTTTATATATCTATATAATTTTACATGTATAATAGGTACATTATATAATTATAAAAGCAGGAATAACCAAGAGAAAATAAACAGAATCCAGGAGGTAAAATAGGTCTCTTTTCTGATTGTTATTCAATCAGAGAAAAATAGTAATATCAAAAACTACTTGGCCCTGGCTGGTAGCACAGTGGATAAGACATTGGCCTGTGAACCTAAAGGTCCCTGGTTGGATTCCCAGCTGGGGCACATAACTGGGTTGCAAGCCAGGTCTCCAGCCAGTTCTGTAGCTGGAGGCAGGTGAAAGGCAACCATACATTGATGTCTCTCTCCCTCTCTGCCTCTCTCCCTTCCCCTCTTTCTAAAACTAATTTTAAAATTCTTTAAAAAAATGGTAAAAGAATACTTATTGATATGAATGTCAGCGTACTGAGCTTTTAAAAATTTTTAGTTCACTGTTTCTATGTTTCTTTCTCACTTAGCAACTCTAAATAAAACTTTCAGCTTTCAAACATTATCCTAGAACCAAGTTCTTGAAGGTATCCTTTTTTTTTCCACCTGGCAACCCAGAAGGATGGACAGATGGGTGTTTTCTCAAATCTTATATAATATTAAAATATCATGTGTAGTATCCATGAACACAGTTGGACATCTGAGTATATCTGTCATCTGAGTAAAAAGACTTACTCTCTTAAATTCTTACAGATTAATCTCTGCCTTAGATTAAAGCCATCTAAAACCATAGTCAGCTAGCCTTTGCTCTTTGCCTTCACATCCCTTCCATACAAATCAGACAAAGCCATGTTTATTTTTGTGTGTGTGTTTCTTTCCACGTACTGTTTCTCATGGTTGGTTTCTGGTTTTCAGTGTTCCTACCTGAAACACTCTTCCCACTGGTTGACCTGCTGAAATCCTGGGAATCCTTCAAGTGTCAGCCTAGATGCCTGTTGCTATTCACAACCGCCATTTGCTTAACTTCTCCTCTAGTACTCTTAGCTTTCATTATCATATGTTACACTGCCAAGTACATGCTTTTGGGTTTTGCTCTCACTATTTTATAAGTCGCATGAAAAAAAGATACCTTGGCAATCTGATTTGTTTATGTCTCATCAGGGCTTGGCACAATTCCAGACACAGAGTCACCATCCAAGATACAGGTGCTAAGTAAATTAACCAAAGTGTAAATGGAAGGATAAATGAGTATCAACACAAGAAATAATAGTGTTTACATTACTTAAGCTCATTTAATTGAATTACATCAACAATGCACATTTTATTTCATTTTATTTCCTCAAAAAAGCCATGACATAATCAATGAAGAAAATCATGACAAGTTTTGAGATTACTTTTATTCTTTTATCTGCATTCCTCAAAAATTAGACTCTATTAAGTTTTAGAAGAATAGCAGAAAAATCACTTTGGGAGAAAATTTTTTTTTTAATTTATTGTAATTTCTCCCAGATACATCAAATAAGACTTCCTGGATTTAACTGCATTAATAATATATTTTGGAACATAGAGCTATATACCTACTCTATTTTGCATTGTCCATTTGAAGATTCATTATCCAATATTAATACATATTGTATAATATGGATTACTTTTAAGGGGTAAATAAATAATGTATTTAGTATAAAAAAATAATAAACACTCTCCTATTACTGTCTTACTGAAACCTATAGTTTTCATCCAATTTCTTTAAACATTTTTATATTTTTTAAAACTTTATTTATTTATTTATTTTAGAGAAACAAGAAGGAATATAGAAAGAGAGGGAGAGAAACATCAATGTGTGGTTGCCTCTCATGTGCCCCCAACTATGCCCTGGCTATGAATCAAAGTGGCAATTCTTTAGTTCTCTTTGTTCCCAGGTTGGCACTAACCCACAGAGCCATACCAGCCAGGGATCATCTAATTCTTTAAAAAAGTTATTAGGGTCTTGAGTCTAAGACTGTTAGACCCTGGATAAGGGTATGATCATTCAGTCATGGTAGAGAATGACACCAAATGACCTTACAAAAGTTTAAATTGTTTTCATGGTGTTTGCCCTTTATTATCAAAAGTCCTCTTAGCGCTTCAGTAATATATGCTCTCTCTAAAAATTTTAAACCACAGGAATTTGACTTTTAGCCTTTAATCCATTTGTCAATAATGGCCATGTTCTAATAAAAATGTCAAGAGAAAACTCTGAAAACATTGGTTTTAATGATTTAAAAACTGATAATGAAGACAGCTATCTTAGGATATATTTCTTTACCACATTTTTCTTTCTTTTATTTTTTTAAGATTTTATTTATTATTTTCAGAGAGAGGGGAAGGATAAGAGTCAGATAGGGAAAGAGAGTCATCAATACATATCAATATAGGGTTGCCTTTCAGCTGCCTCCAGCTATAGACCTGGCTGGACACTTGGCTTGCAACCTGGTTATGTGCCCTGGCTGGGAATTGAACCACTCAACCAACTTTGGGTTCACAGGCCATCACCTTATCCACTGTGCCACCAGCCAGGGCTCTTTACCACATTTTCCTTTAAGAAAAACCAGCCTCGAGTGATCTGAACTAGAATCCTGTGATTCTATTTCAATTTCTATGCTTTAAAATGAGGGTTTTAATATTTTATATCAATAAATGAAGGTTAGCGAATTGTGAACTTTTGTTTTATCTCAGAAACATTGTATTCATTCAAGCATACAACCCCCTTCTGTTTTGCAGGTAAAATTTCATATATTATTAATCCCAAGGAAAAAAATCTGAAAAAATTAAAGTTAGGAAAACATGTTTATATGTACCTTCATAAAAATAACTTATAAAATTATTCCCACCCCTTGAGTAATACATATAAAATAGCTAGGAAAAAAAAAAGTCCAAATGAAATATGAAAAGGTTCACTGGGCCAATTTCAATGGCAACTTGGAAGACCAGCCCCCTGAGTGCACATCTTGGCATGTGCAGGATAGAAGGGTCCCCACAAACCCAGAGTTTTTGTTTTGTTTTTTTTTTTTCTCACTGGCTCTCACAGGTAATGCTCATCTGATTTATCTTTCTGGATCTCAGAACCCTTGAAACTATTTTACAGGGGAATCTAGTATGGAACTCTGATCAATGAGATGCCGGGGCTGAAATGGTGCCAAGTCCTAATGTGAGCATGCTCTGTGCTCTGAGGGAAGGCAGCTAGCTGCTGAACCAAGGCAATGAACCTGGCTTTCCCCTGCAGGTTGTATAGTAAATAAATATCAGGTGATGAAGGAGGAAAGGGTAGGAGGCTTTTCTTCATCCAGTTATTGATAGTATTTACTTGCAAATGTAGCCAAAACAACCATAAAATAAATTCATTAATAAAGATAAGTAGATTTCATCTCACTCTTTTGTGTTGTGTATAAATCATAGGAAACCAAAGGGTGGCATTTATTTATGAGGTACATGTTGGAATCTCAAAACTCCAGTGTGAGTCAATGAGTCATCAAGGGATCTGATTCCAAGGTTTGGGTTTGCAATTAACTCTATGAATTTGGGTGTCACTAATATGCCCTTAGTCCATGATGCAAAGTACTAGGTAGCACTCAAAAACACAATGCCTGTAACTTTCTATTTGGTACAGCTAAAATGCCCAAGACCTTATTATATTTTCAAGTGATTTTTTAAAATCTTTCTATTTAATTTTTAAAATTATTTGTTTAATTCTGTTAAATTCTTAAATGTGAGATGGATATTTATAACAAGTAATTATATACCAGATATTTACAATAATTAGAATTAGGTAGAAACTTCTATGAATATACAGAGGAGAACACAACTAATTTTTGGAAATGAAGCATGAACAATTTTTGAGAAAGCATAATCTTTGAGCTAGATTTTGAAGGATTAGTGGAAGTTCAGATTAGTATTGTTTCTGATTCCAACAATAAGACAATAAGTAAAGAAAATTCTTGGAGATGTCACTACATGTGACATTACTGGGGATTTTTAGTAGTTCTCTGTGGGAATAGCTCAGAATTCACAAGTACGGTAGCTTTTGAAAATTTCAAGAGATAAACAAGGACTACAGGATAAAGAATTCCATGTGTTACTCTAAGTTGGTTAGAATGTCTGTAATAAGAAGCTATGTTTTATTTATTTGTTTTGATTTTTAAACAAAACAGCTCATGGCCCAGCTTTATATATGAAATCTTCTATAATAGTTGTGACTTTAGAAAATTAACCACAAGCTACTCTGGAAGCAACTGTTAAAATTCATGTATGTTAACTTGAAATATGAAAGAGAAAATATACCTCGAAGTTGCCTACAAAAGGTCTAAGAATGCCTGAGTTTTCAAGCAACGGTATTGAATACACTATATTCAAATTGTGTAATTCAAATTAAATTTTTAAATGGAAATGTAGACATTCCATTTTTCCTGGAACAAGCAAATTTAAAGCATGGCTCTATAATAGGTGATTTTAATAAGAGTCACGGATTACTGTTCCTATAGGGACCTGAAAAGAAAGCTAATATTAAGTGCACAGAAATGCTCAAACAAATTTAAAATGCTTTCTCATCATTTTTGTCATTGTGTTTTCTTGACCTTTTATTTTTCCATTTTTGACAGAGACATAAGGACCCGGAAATAATTCACTCTAGGAAAGGGTAACAGCACTAATGTGATAATAAGTGATAAGTGAAATTTAGGAGCATCTTCAGGAATCCACAGGTAGGTAGGAGAAGGTTGAGGAACCAGACACACATACTTAGTCTTGGGTAGAAAAGCTACCATTCTGCTCTAAGCTGATGGCAGACTCAGCATATTTTATACATAACCTTTTATATTAAACAATAAAGGAGAATTATTACATTATTTTTACTTCGTATTTACCAGATAGACTGAAATAAACCCAATGGTCAATGGACAGCATCACTAGCCACTGATTCAAATTGTGACATGTCAGTGGGATGTGGTTATAGACTGAAATACAGGGCTGAAACCTTGCAGTGGCTTAGAAGCATCCAAAGGTACTGATGGGAGGAGACAAAAATAAAATACTACGGATAAAAAAAAAAAGAGTTAGAGGCCCTGGCTGGTGGCTCAGTGGAAAGGCACCAGCCTGCCAACCCAAAGGTCGCTGGTTCAATTCCCAGCCAGGGCAATATAACCAGGTTGCAAGCCAGGTCTCCAGCCAGGTCTATAGCTGGAGGCAGGTGAAAGGCAACCATACGTTGAATGTTTCTCTCTTTTTCTTCCTCCCTCCCTGCCATTTTTTCTAAAAATAATGAACAAAATCTTAAAAAAAAAAAAAAAGGGTTAGGTGGGTGCTCCCCAAGATAAGTTTCAATACTTTGTTTCTACATTGTGGGACTACAACTGGTTTAAATCTAAGCCCACTGCATTTTTAATGGGTGCTGTGTGTAATATTTCTGTTAAGCCCTCCATGAACTAATTAAACATAAATACTTGGAATAAAATATTATTTTTAACACCTATTGTTTTCTTGAAGGTTTTACCAGAAATGTAGGGCAAAGTTCATATGCTCTTAATGATAAAAATATGGGTTTTTTCCCCACATGTCAATTTAAACTAAAATATAATTAAACACATTCTTATTGAAACCAGACAGAAAATATCAGGGAAGTATAAAATAATTATGTAAATGATTCCTTTTCGTTACAACCTGAAATGCTAAACCCTAAAATATACTTGACTTTTATCAGCTCATGCCAAAACTACTTTGTTAGGTGACTATTAACTGAAGTTGACAGATTTGTGAATATGCTTGTTTTTAGAGAATAGAAAGAGTAGGTCTTGAAAAGTTAAACTATGCTGTTTTGTGAAAATGTATAATAAAAGACTATAATGTCAGTGAACATATTAAGGAAAATTACTTGAAAATTAAAAAGAAATTATTCGCAAGAACCTTGGGTTTTACCTTGTACAAATATTTTACAGATCTGTGAAGATAATTAAAATTTAATATGGAGTGAGTTAATTATGAATTATAGGTCATGTGTCAAACAAAAGGAGTAATAACCAAAAGAGTGGAAGAGTCAAAGATATGAAATTCATATTTTATTCATACAACGGCCTACTGTGGAACAGTTAATCTGACCCTTATTCTCTTTCTCCTGAAGTTTCTTCCCTTTGTTCCCAGAAAGGCCAGCCATGTGTGTTGCACCCAATATGAAAATGCAGCAAAACCATTACACGCTTAGAAATACTGCTCAATTATTTATGTGAAGCTGCATATTGAATCATTGCTATAACATGAAAATCATTTCAAGCTTCCTATCTGTACATACTTGGTACTTCTACTATATAGATCTTTTAATTCTCTTTATGAACAACTAACTCTGTTATACATAGTATAAAGACTACATATATATATATATGACTACATATATACACATAAATATTTATATATACATATATATATATACACAAAGGTCTGTCCCAAAAGTACCAGCCACACAAACTGCTCGAATTAGATTGACACTGGCTTGATACTTTCTGGACAGATCTTCATACATAGTATTTACAAATACATAGCGTATTTTTATGAAAAATTTTGTTAATACTTTGCAAATTATTATCTAAATTTTGAACCTCTTTGAAAATACGTGTATATGCTTTTTTACATTTTTTAAATGGTTAAGAATTATTCTTTCGGTTATTGTTTTATAACTAATAATCTTAGGGTTCCAATAACCTCAGTCCTATATATTTTTAATAAATGGATATTTTTACAGAATTTGGAATGTATTTAAAACAGTTGAACTTGAAAGGAGCCAAACAGGAAAACATTGCCAAGCTCAATGGAACAGAGAAATGATACTTTATATTCGTTATCTTCTACTCCCACCTGCTGGTTACATTTGGTAAGACTGAAATAAGAAACGAACCGAAATAGGTTTCAGAAATTTTCTTTTCAGCTAACTTACTGTAATATAATTTGGATTAAAATGGGATGTAGATTGTCCAATAAATTTTCCAGCAAAATTTACTTCACATCACGTAATACATTGATAAGCTCAAAAACGCCACCTAGTTTGATAATTTGTCTATTAAAACCAAAGTTTAAGCTTAAATTAAAATAATTTGCTTTGCTTTGTTTCCATTATGATAGTTGTAAAACATCAGTGAGATAAACCAGCAGTTCAACATTTATTATAATAAAATATAACGCTATGAGAATACTACTTTTAACTTATTAAACTTTATTGGTGATAAATTGCTCATAATAACTGGATAACAACTATTACTTCAGTAGAACTATTAGCCTATTATTTGATTCCTCAGAATTCTAAGGAAAGAGATTCAAACAGGGGTCGCAAGTATAGACTGATACAGAGACTGGTTAAGATCACTGGGGAGAAGTAGGCGGGGAGTTGGAGGAGCGGGCAGAGACGGTGGGAAGCCGTCCAGAACGGGACTGGTTAAGAAGCTGAAGTCTTCAGAGCCAGTGGAAATAAAAACAGGGCGGGTTCTTGGGCTCAGGAGCTTTTCTAGGCTTTTCTGGCTCTTTGGGCTGACTTTCCGGCCCTGGGTCTGGTTCAGGTTCTCAGGTTTCTCTTCCTCAAGAATAGGTGGATGGATGATGGTGCTGCATCAACAGATCAATAGGTGGTACTGTGGATGGGAAGGCACTCCAGGCGCAGCCTAGGGTCTGGCTGGCCCGGCAGAAGGTGTCACGTTTATTCTCTGGGTGTCCTAGAGGAAACAGGCTCTGAGGCAGAAGCCCGCTGTTCTTCCAAAATTGTGTAGCTTTTGTGTATTATGTTGTTTTAATTTGTAAACTAACCCTAGGGAAACTTAACAAGGGAATGATAGAACGCAGGTGTTGAGCCTTGATTGATAGATTTAAGAATTTAAAGCTGTGATTTGACAGGCTGAAGTGACTGCATTTTGAAAGAAGACTTTCTTTGTCACTAAACCTTTGCCCCTAGGAATGTTGCCTACAGAGTGGCGGGGGCAGCAGGACCTCAACCTGCTGTCCTGTTGAGTAACAATATCAGTACAAACTTTAAACTTCTCAGTGTCATTTTTTGTTTTTTTTTGTTTTTGTTTTTGTTTTTTTTTTTTCCTTCATAAATTCTTCTCTTTCTCCCCATTTCCCAGCTTTCCAAGGTAACAGGAATTCAGGGGAAATTTTATGTAGGTTCATGGAGAGAATGGGAAGAGACATGCACAATCCAGTTTTTCTGTTGTTATTTCCTGGGTTTTCCTGGCCTCTGGGCCTTTGCTAGGACCTACCCTGCCTTCATAAGCATCTCAGCAGGTGACCTGCTTTGCTCTTCAACAAAGAGGAGCAGATCCTGCAGATATGGGGTGCTGTTTGCTGCTGTTACTGAAATCTCTCACCAGATGGAGCCTTCATTTATAGATTTCTTAATCGATCCTTATTCTTTCAATTCCAGGCTCTTTCAAAGAAAAGTTTCTCTGTTGTTCTGAGTTGCCTTTATGAGGAACCCAGAAACTGGAGCAGTTGAGTTCACTGCAGTCTGTTAAAACCTTGGAATCACGACTCAAGACCATTTAGAGACATACCATTCAGAGACACACCAATGACCATCTGCCCAGTGACAAGCTGGACAACAGAGAAGGTGCAAGTCATATCCCAGTGATGTGTGTGAGCAAGTGGAGTGCTCTGCCAAGTGTTCTAAGATTCCCCCAAGACTGAGAGAACAAAGGGCCATAAGTGTGTTGGTCTGTTTCTGGACTCTATCCTGTTCCAGTCATCTCTGTGCTAATCTGCTTGCCAATACCACACTATTTTTTATTATTGCAGCTTTATTCTGAAAGAGTGTTAGAATTATGTAGCATGTCTTTTCAAATATTATTCTGTTTCAAAGTTTTGTTTTAAATGTCCTTCCTTTGTTTATCCATATAAACTTGAGATTCTGTTTCTATTTATGTGAAAAAAAAAAGTATCCTGTTGAGATTTGCATATATATGTATTGCATGAAGTCTGAAGATCAGTTTAGGAAGAACTGAGATCTTTGTTTATATTTCAGTGGTATTCTTCTTTATTTATATAGGCCTCTGTGATATTTAAAATATTTAGTCTTCATTTTTGGAGTTATTTATGAAATGTACATATAAAAGTTTTATTTCTAGGAGTTCTTTGATGTAGAAATATAATTAATTTTATGTGTTTGCTTTGTATTTTGTAGCCCTAATTTACTTGTTCACTGCCTTCATTAATTCTGGGAGGATTTTTGTGTATTCCCAGAATTTTCTACTTGGAAAAATCATGTCATTTGTAAATAGGAGTAGTTTTATTTCTACCCTTCCGATCTTTATGCTTTTAATTTACCCCTCTTATCTATTGGCCTAGCTAAGACTTAGAAGTGGTGAGATCGGATATTCTTATCTTGCTTCTGATCTTAGTCTTTAATCATTAAATATGATATTTTTTTGAAACACGTGTAGATGACCTTGGGTTGAAGAAGCTTCTTTCTAAGCCTAGATGCTAAGTCTTTTTGTTAATCATGAAGTAATGTTGAAGCTTATCAAATTTTTTTTTGCATCTATTGATATGATTTCTCTATTTTTCTACCTTAACTTGTTAACATAGTTGATCACATTAATTTCTGAAAATTAACCAGGTTGCTTGGGGCAATGCGCACATGATAGAGTGCACAGATGATGCTTTATTGAGTTGTACACTTGAAACCTGTATGGTTTTGTGAATCAAGGTTGCCCCAATAAATTCAATTAAAAACAAAACTTTATGGTACTTCCATTAAAAGGAAGATGGAGTAGGTTCAAATTTCCCAATTATTACCATGATGTACAACTAAAAAGCCTGAGCATTATATGTAACATATGCATAAGAAGACTCTAAAAGGTAAAGAGAAGAAGGGAAATGAGCTAAGAATCTTCAAAATTGAGGGGCAATATGATTATAAAGTCTGGGGCTTTTTCTTTGCCACAATATCTCAGATTTGGAACTCGTGAAGCTAGCAAGCTGGAAACCCCAGAGTTAAAATGAAGAAAAAAAAAAAAAGAACCCCAAAAAAACCTTCTCTCTTGCTAATATAATAGGAAACCAGTAATGGGACAACCTGGAAAGATGGAAAGCTTATAGACAATAACCACTCTCCTACCTCAAAAGCACAGACATGAAGTAAGAAGTAGGGTTTATCACTACACATCCTGCAGACATCAAAAGGAAAACAAGGTGAACTATTCACAAATCTACACAGTCAAATTTGACAACTTAGATGAAGCAAACCAATTGCTTGAAAAACAAAAATGTCTACAGCTCACCCAATACAACATAATTAGATTATAATTAGTAAATTAAATAACTCAGCCTCCCTCCACCTCACATGTGCCCCTGTATTTGTGTACTTTCGGTGCTGTTATGTCTGTTATACTTCTTGTCCTCTGACATTTGGTTGTGTCAGAAAATCTAAGTACCCTTATGACTGCCATCAGGGCTTTCTATGAAAATTCTTAAGCTGTGTGACAGCATTCACTCTTTGCCACTTTGAGTAACTACACATCCCATCCCTAGATCTGATTTCTGGGATTCAATTCTAACATAATCTCTTTCATTCAAAAGTCTGTAACACTTACTTTTTATAAGTATCACCCATAATATATACATGTCCCCACATGGCTATTAACTCTTTGCTGCTCAAGTCCAAATTTTACATTTCATTGTATCTTTCAGAGTACTTTGCACATGGGCAACGGAGCAAATATTTAAATATTAAACTAATAGTTTTCAGAGAGAACTTAAACGTGCCCAAGGTCAGATTCTTACAGACACCACCAATCAGATGCTTGAATTCCCTCTAGTATATTTTTTGACAAATTCAATCCATTCTTAATGATTACAGAGATGTAAAACATAGTTTAGGTATAGGTCTTCATTTTTTAACACCAGTATTATAGTTTCAGTTCTTTCATTTTTTTCCCCCTAAGATTTTATTTCATTATTTTTAGAAAGAGGGGAAGAGAGACAGACAGAGAGGGAGACAGACATCAATGTATGGTTGCTTTTCACCTGCCTCCAGCCACAGACCTGACTGGAGACCTGGTTTGCAACCTGGTTATGTGCCCTGGCTGGGGAATCAAACCTGAGACCTTTGGGTTTGCAGGCCGGCGCCTTATCCACTGTGCTACCAGCCAGGGCTCCAGTTCTTTCATTTTTACTAAAACAATTTATTCAAAGTTAGTACCTTTTCATTCTAGGATATTTTCCATATGTAAAAATCAAAGTAATTGCTCATATAATACCAATGAAATAAAGGACACAATAAGAGGCTTTCCTTGCAAAAATTAAGCAATTTTATTAGGGTGAAGCATCACTTTAGCCATGAAAAGGACCTCAAATTATATTAGAATAAGAAGCACCCCAACAAACAGATTCTCTATTTATGAGCAAGGCAGCAAGTGATTATTATATGTTAACAATACATTGTAGTAATGAAAATGTTATCATTTGGGAATAAGCATTTTATGAACTAAATCCGAAATCAAAGTCACTCAGTAAAGATTCACCCTTGCACGCAAGCAAGTAGAACTATGACTCACATTGGACAGATCTACTTAGCAAGATTTTGTGTAGCTTCTTAATTTGGAGAATTATTAATATTTCATTAATGTGGATACTTTTATATAAAATGGACAACACTGGTAAAGAGTTAATATTATCTAAAGTAACCTTAGAAATGTCAGTATAAAGTAGATTGGAAACATAGTTTTAACAATAGTTCAGAATTAAGTTAAAGGCCAGGGTGAGTTTTCTTTCCTTCTTCCTCCCCTCCCCCACTCTCATTTTCTTCTTTTTTCTTCCTTCCTCTGTGTCTCTTTCTTTCTCTCTTTCTCTTTCTTTCGAAAAACAGTTAAGAACTTGAATAACATCACATATATTTTCATTTTTATCTTCAATCACTCTGCTTGCAATTACAATTAATTTTATGTTGTTAAGCAAATCTACTAATAAAATGTCACCTACTGAATAAATCAAGTTTATATGGTAATTGATTTTTCTGGATTACTTGTGCTTGCTTACTTTTGACAGAGGCTGGTTTTGTACTTTCATTTATTTTCTCATTTTCATATTATTGATTAAGATTGCTAGAAAAATTGGAATTGTTGTGGCTATTGTTTTATGGTATTAATTAATTTGATTTATATATGGATTGCACTTTGAGTAATCACATTGTGCCAAAGCAACACTAATGTAAATAAATCACTGTATTTGAATACACTACTTTCAGTGGTTATATTAAGTAAACCTCTCATTCTGTGAAAAATATTTGTGATTATAACAAAATCAATACCATAATTTTTCATTCTTCACACACCACAACATATTATATTCCCTTTTTACATTGCTGTTAATCAGGGTCAAACTAAAGAGAGAAAAATAATACTAAAAACCAAGCAGTGATGATCTTAGGCTATTATGTTTTAATTAGTAACTTAATAAAAGAATAAATGTTTTCCTTAGTATTAGGGAAATTTCACAAACACTGGGTTACAAGAAGGACACCTTCAGAACTGGTTTAGTACATGTATGAAATGTTAACAAGCAAGAAAGATAGAAATGACAAAATCAGGTCTCAGTGTCTGCATAAGAAAAAATGATTGTGAAATACCAGATAGAGAAAGGTTGGTAATATGCAAGTAATCAGTAAAATGCCAAGAATTGAACAACATATTATTGCAGAAGAATTCCAATGTTTATTAATGAATAGCATATCACTGCAGTTGTTTAAAAATGTTCATAGGCAGGTTCGATTCCCCAGCCAGGGCACATAACAAGGTTGCAAACCAGGTCTCCAGTCAGGTCTGTGGCTGGAGGCTGGTGAAAAGCAACCATACATTGATGTCTCTCTCCCTCTCTGCCTCTCTCCCTTCCCCTCTTTCTAAAAATGATTAAATAAAATCTTTTTTAAAAATGTTCATAGGGCATGAATATAAATAGTGAGATAAATGTTAGGGAACCTTAGGTAATTTTCCAGTTATATTTAAGCTGGTTTTTTTCCAGGTTAAATAAACTCTGCTGATAACACTACAAATAAATTCTACAAACAATTCTAGAAATCAAACTCTGGACACAGAATCAAGGAAAGGGAAAAGTAAAAATTCTAAATGAGAAAAATAAGGGGTTGGCTTTCTTTTTAGTCAATAATTTTTATTTTTCAAGTATATCAGAAATGCTATGTTCTATGAAGTTTAGAGGCGAATTAAGAAACTACTGAGGAAAAAAAGGGGTTTAAACAACAATGTAGAAATATACATTAATGTTGTACTTCTGAGTGTCTCTCTCCAGGAAATAACTGTTCTGCACTGGAGTGTGTTAACAAGGAATAGGTTGAAATACCTTTACTTATATAAAGTTATACAAAATGGACTCCCTTCCCCTGGACTTGGCAAGCTTGAAGAGCCTTCCCGACAAAGACAATGTGTGCACACGTGCTCACACACACACACACACGCTTACATATTTTCTTCCTTTGACAGCTGTCAGGGACACTCAAGAGTCTGAAGAGCCACCTTGGATTCTTGATTAAAAGTGATATGATGCCAAATGATGTGTGTATTGTGAGTGAGAAACTGTTTCAGGGGCTGAGGAGGGAAATTATCGTTGAGACGTGACCTAGCTTATCTTGACTTAATGTACTTCTCAGGCAAAGCAAACAGAAAAACAATGATATATAAATGATAAAAGAGAAGGAGTGCCAGCTTAGATTTCTAACTAAGGGGAATATATCTTTAAAAATAAAAATTAAATTGCAGTTTTGAAAAAAAAAAACAATTTGGTAGAATCCCACATCTGCAAATCTGCTAAAGAGGCAGATATTAGAGAATATTATTGGCAATGAATTATAAAGTGTATATAGAAATGCAAAGGACCATGAGTAATCAAGACATTTAATAAAAAGAACAAAGTGGGGAGTGTTTTTCTACTAAATATGAAGAATTGTAATAAAGCTAGATTGCTGCAGAGAAATAGATTAAATAAAGCAGAGAACATAGAAATAGACTAATGACTCTATGGAAATTTAATTTCCCTTAGAACAGGGTGTGTCTTCAAAGCCAAGAGGAAAAGATGGACATTTCAATAAATAATGAAAAAACAATGAAGCAAACCCATTTAATAAAAACATGAAACTTGATCTTTAAGTCACATAATAAACTAAAACATCTCAAAGTAAAAGCAAGAACAATATGGCTTCTAGAATGTGATGTAATACTGCTTCCATTTCCTAACCAGTAAAATTGTTTAAAAAACATCATATATATAACATATATCTTTAATATGTTAATCTTAAAGAAAACCCCAATAAATGTCTCAAGTTGAAAATACTCAGTCTACATTTCTATAAGTAACACAGGTAAATTTAGATAATAGTAAGTGAAGTAAAAATACATGTATTACATAATAATCACTCCAAATAAAAAATAAAATAGTACATTGTCCCAAATCAGCTATCAATTAAAGAGAAAAAAAGATAAAATACTTATAAATCTATAAATGTTTCCTCATCTTTTAAACATATCAATGTTATAAATTTTAAACAAAAGATTTGATGTTAACACGGAATTTAATGCAAAAAAAGATTTAATAAAACAAGGCATGGCTGGTAGCACAGTGGATAAGGTGCTGGCCAGCGAACCCAAAGGTGATGGTTCGATTCCCCAGCCAGGGCACAAAACCAGGTTGCAAGCTAGGTCTCCAGCCAGGTCTGTAGCTGGAGGCAGGTGAAAGGCAACCATATATTGATGTCTCTCTCCCTCTCTGCATCTCTCCCTTCCCATCTTTCTAAAAATAATAAATAAAATATTTTTTAAAAAGATTTAATAAAACAATCAATAAAAGCAAAAAAAGCTAAATTATAATTCAAAATTTTTTCCTTAAAAACGTACAGATTGATAAATAAAATAAATACAACTGAACATGTTGAATTCATCAATTCCCATCAAGAAGTGAAAACTTACAAATGAATAAAGCAGATATACTAACATTCTTATTTAAAAATTAATGAATGTAATTTTTCTTAAATTTCATTTAAAAACTTTGACAGTCACCTAATTAAGAAAAAAGAGAGCACTCAAAGGATATGCATGCAATAAATATGGTATTAAATTAACTCTGTTAAATAACAGCATCCAAAAATGGCATCATACAAATGTTCTCATACTTTCAAAGTGCTGATCTTTACCAAATAGCAAAGCCTAATAATATGATATATTCTGTAACATTATAACTGATCATTTAACTCAGTGAATAATATTATAAATTAATCTCATATATGAACATTCAGGCAAACATTTTCCAAAAATCACTAGCAATCTGATCCAGCTATATACTAAAAAATACTTTATTTAACCAATTAAGGCTTATTATAGAATAATTTTAAAGCCAATTGGTTTAGTCAACTATAGCAATAGTTAAATAAAAATATTTTTTAAAAATATTTTATTTATTACTTTTAGAGAGAGGATAAGGGAGAGAGGCAGAGAGAGAGAGATATATCAATGTATGGTTGCCTTTCATCTGCCTCCAGCTACAGACCTGGCTGGGGTCCTGGCTTGCAACCTGGTTATGTGCTCTGGCTGGAAATTTTACCAGTGACCTTTGGGTTTGCATGCTGATGCCTTATCCACTATGCCACCAGCCAGGGCAATAAAAATAATTTTAAAGTAATAAATTCATCTTAATAGGGGATAAAAATAAGTTGGTACTATGAAAAAATTTTTCCAAAAAATATTTTATAAATTATAAATAACTACTGTTTATTATGATAAATAGCATGACATATCTTCCATACCAGCAAATATACTTATATTAGAACCTGAAATAATAATATTAAAAATAATATTAATGTGTATTTAAGATAAACATATTTGTTGCTCTTTATGTGAAAACTACATTAACTTGATATAATATTTGCATAGAAATTTTCCATTACATTATTTACATTATATTATTTTAACATATAGCAAATTTAAAAGTATTTGTAATTTACTTATTCAGGTTCATTTAGAGGTGCAAAATCCAAGTAAATTAAATACAAAGTAAAAAATGTATAAATATTGCCATCAATTTCATGGAAGCAAAATATAATTTTGATTTTAAAAAGTCTTCTTTCAGAATTAGTAAGACATTAGTCACTGTTGGCAATGGTTTTAAAAGTTCACCTTTTCTATTCAAACACATGCCAATATTACTTAAATAATTCCTTATCACTCCATATCTTTACCAAGGCCCCACCGAAAAAAAAGAAATTCAAATCATCATTGATGTAGTATCCACTTTACTTTTCTCATCAGACTCTAATAATTAAAGTATTAAGTACAATAATGGGTCACACAATGTCCTTTTCATGTGCTGGCAAACTCATATATAACTTTTTAAATAACTTAGAGACTATATCCTTATTATTTAAAAGTAGTTGATTTTTTTAATTGTTTCTGTGGCTTTGCTTTCAGTTTTCTAAATAATTTAGATAAATATATTTAAATCCAGGGGTCCTCAAGAATTATTTTGCCATTTTGAGGTTAAGATGTGTCAGCCTAATCAAAAGCATTTATACATTAAGAGAACAAATTGAAAGTCAACCCCCTACTTTTTATTGTTTGCCTGCATCATTGTGATCAACACCCTTAAATGGTATTGACAATCTGTCTAGAAACACAAGCAAATCAACTGAAAACTATTATAGCTAAGAGGGCTCAGAAGAGAAAAATACATCATGATGATTAACTTATTTGTCTTAAGTGCTCATTTTCTCTACTTAATTTTTCCTATATTGAAGCAAAACTCTCAGAGGCTGAATAACGTATATTCCATGGCAAATTAGGTCTATTTGTTTCAAGTCAATTTTCATTGCACACCACCACCAAAGAATGCTGTATTTCATTTACTAATCCACAACTTTAAATTGCTCGGAACAAAATAGACTAAGAAATTGTGTGGGGATTTACTCTCATTGCCTTGGGAAGAATCAAATCCTTTTTATAAATTGGAGCTAATAGTGGTCACCGTGTAGTATAGTTCAAAATCATTAAGATTGTGTTATAAGACTCTAGAGTACAGTATATTTTTAAACATTGAGTCTGCAGTCTTAATATTTTATGAATATTTTATTTTATAAGTTGTAAGTTATGAGTTTTCATAACCTATGAAAATACCTTAGAGGTACATAATATTGAATGGCTGTTCATGAAAAATTGCATATTTGTGAATTCATCAGCAGAGTCCTGTAAAGGAAGAAAATAGCAGAAAAAGCTCAAGAATGGCAGTTGGGAATGTAAGTAATAGTGCTAGGACTCCTATTTATTAACTGGATTTTCTTAAGTAAGTCACTTTGTGTTTTGGATCTGTTTTCTCATCTGTCACAATCAAGGAACTTGGTTTGGAAAACTACTAAAGACCTCAAGATCTAAAATATTGCGTTTTACTTATCAGTTAATTCCATACTTACACAGATAATTTGGTAGCATTCATTCCAGAATACTAATTCCTACTTGCCTCACAAATTTTATCTCCAATAACATTCTATCCAATAAGCCTTCACTAATCATCCAGACAAAAGTAAAGTAGCTTTTGTTTTAATCTCTATGGCTTGCACATACTCATTTTTCAGTACGTATTATGACTTACATGGCACTTGTCAGTTCATTTGCCGTGTTCCCAGACTGCAAATCAAGGACCACTTATTATTCATTTTTAGGATCCCTTCCTTCTGCATCGCCCCTACCCAAGGGTCTTTTACTGCTACATGTGTGAGGAAAGTGTAGTAAAGGTTCAATAGAAACCTTTGGACAAAATCATGGAACTGGGTTGTTTGCCCCTAACTTGAATCATATTATGGCAAAGAGAGCTACTGGATCATCTCTCTAACTAACTTGATTATTTGGCCTTAGTAGTTCTTTGGATATTCCCTGGACATCCCAGCTCTGAGTAAGTCAATGCCAAATTTTGAATTTGTTAATGATATTATCCTCCTGGTTTCATATGTACTACCTACCATCCTAACTCATAATTCCATGGACCACATTTCCCTATTTCTGCCACTGGAGGGAGAGGGGTATAAAGGGACTAAATGGTAATGGGAAAATATACATATATATATATATAAAATGAAATTTTAAAAAGGCAAACATTTAAAAATAAAATTATATTTTAATATTTTCCACTTTTGAAAACATTTTTAAACCATTTTGGAATTAAAAATATCTATTTTATCTGGAGGATTGCCAGTTTCCTTCAAATTGCTCTATTGTGCCTTTATCAAATCATTGATCATGTTACATTTTACATGTTAATTTTTTAATATCCAGTAGACTATGAATTTCTAAGGGCAGTGATGTTAGTCTCATCTCTGTTTACTTAGTACTCAGCATAAAGCTTGTCCGTGTATCTTGCAGAGCACACAATATTTGAATTAACCAGCTCTGGGCCAGGCCTGGGTAGAATAGATAAAAACTAAACATTGTGGTTGGTGCCTTAGAAAAGCTCAGAACCTATTCATGAAGACAATCTGAGGTGTGTGAAATGTGGCAATAGAAAAATCACAGATTGACCTCCAAACCTTCATATCTTTGAAGAAACAAAACCCTTCCTGCCAACACAAATCTAAGTGTTTAGTGTAGAAGTGATAGAACCCTGACTGTAAGACTCAGGGGATGTTAAAAGGAGTTAACTAATTGAGTCCGCAATACTATTTTTACACATCTCACATGGTCCTGGAGTGTTTAAAAATGTTAAAATGCATGTGTAAAAACATGAACACAAATAAATTAGTTTGATTCAAAGTCACAGCAGGGAAACCCATAGGTAAAAGCATGAGAAAAATAAATAAAAACAAATAGCATCCAGAGTAAATACTGATACCAACATAAATTGTAATTTCCATTAGTTCATGATGTGTTCATTAAAATTCTGCCCTACCCAGCATTATACACTGCACGTATGTAAATGCTAGTGACATGTTTTACCACTCCTAGTTATTCATCTTCAGAATCAAATATGTGTTTTCATATGCTGTACAACTTAACAGATTTTATCTTTGTACGAATTTCCTTGTTCCCATTGAGAGTTATATTATTTTTCCAGAGATAATTCTTTTGGAATATATATATTCTTATGGGAATATATATATTCTTATATATATATATATATATATATATATATATATATATATATATATATGTTTTTTTTATACTTTATTTATTATTTTCAGAGAGAGGGGAAGGGAAAGAGGTAGAGAAGAAGAGAAACATTAGTATGTGGTTGCCTTTCACCTGCTTCCACCTGCTTTTCACCTGCCTTCAGCTACAGACCTGGCTGGAGACCTGGTTTTGTGCCCTGACTGGGAATCGAACTAGCAATCTTTGGGTTCTCAGGCCAGTGCCTACCTATCCACTGTACCATCAGCCAGGGGCTCTAATTTTATGTTTTATAGTCTATATTAAAATAAATTAAGGGGAGTTTTTCAGTCAAAATCTGAGGTCTTCAAGGTATTTGAATATTTTATATTAATGTTTTACTTTTTAAGCCTAAGCCTACCAGTATTTAATTTTTTTCTGTTTTTACAGAATAATATCCAATTTTTCCTAAATTATTGCTTTTAGTTGAAGAGCTGAATAGTTGATTTCCAAGTTTCTTAAAAGTAATTGTATATTTGTAAGTAGTATGACACTAGAAAAAATCTGAAACATAAATATTACTAGGATAACTTCCTATTCGTTTATAATATATGGAACATTTTTCTCTGAGTATCACAATAAAAATTAAAACCAAAACTCTTCATTTCCCTATTCCATTTCAGCATGCTAACCTCCATCTTAGAGGGTGGAGTCATCTTCCAAAAGTAAGATGCCAAAATTTACTTTGACCTCCAGAAGTTGCACATGTAATGTGCATAAAAATACTGATGGATGAATAAGTAGAGCAATTGCTTACTCCTTAATAAGCTTAATATCATTATCATGTTTAACATGTATCAAGTCTTTCCATTTGCCAGACACTGTGCTAATTGCTCTATGATCAATTTTTCACTTTTATTTTTAAAAATGAATGTCACAAAAATTATATAATTTGTTCAGCATGACATAGTAGAATCAAAGTTAAAATACATTCTTAATGTCTTCAAGCCTTTGCTTCACAGACTATTCCATGAACTTCTGCTCTTTTAAAACAAGCTGTAATATATATTATTATTATAAGGTGAAGGGACATGATAAAGCTTTTTTCAAGAAAGGAAGCATGTCAGTGACATTCCTAATACCATCAAAGGCTAATTTAAGAATGAGTTTTGGTATGATGGGGATGTAAAAGCACATGGGAGTCTAAATATAGCTCCATATATAAACAGTCAATAATTGCTAGGAAAAGTCATTAGATGAGAGGAAATCCACATAGAAGTCAAGCAGTTTTCTTCTCAATCTACTTAGAACATTCAGAATGTATTTTCTAAGCATTCTTTAAAATCCGAGTTTTTGTAAGGCTTTGCTCCAATATCTACTTATGTATTACTGAAAGGAACGTTATTTTTCTTAGCTCAGGATAACATAGCTGAGCTTGATATGAATTCATCCTATCCCAGCTTCTCCAACCTGTATGTAGTAGATTAAAAAATCAGGCTCAGGCCCTGTCTGGTGGCTGGTGGTAAATAAGGTGCCCACCTACCAACCCAAAGGTCACTCACTGGTTCGATTCCCAGCCAGGGCACATAACCAGGTTACAAGCCAGGTCTCCAGCTAGGTTCGTAGCTGGAGGCAGGTGAAAGGCAGCCATACATTGATGTTTCTCTCCCTCTCTGCCTCTCTCCCTTCCCCTCTCTCTGAAAATAATAAATAAAATCTTTTAAAATAAATAAATAAATAAAAATGTACATTTTTTGCACTACCCATTTCTTCACACAGAATTTTAAATAGACTTGTTTTCAAAGGTTGAGATTTTTTAAGGTAAACAACCTTTGTTGTTTTATTAAAGCATTTAGAAAAGCATTTCTTTTTGATGATGATGATATGCTGAGGAAGTTACAACGATTAACTAGTTAGATTTGGTTTTTACCTTAATTCATGCTAAAGTACTGTCAGTTTTCCCATGGTTGTTTTCATGCCATGAGTGAAAATACAATTCAGTGATGATGATAAATGATATTTTGGCGTATTATAACTTTTGATCACAGGGATCCCTGAAAATGCCTTGAAAACCTCTGGGGGTTTTGCGGAGCACCCTTTTCTATTTTTAATTAAATTAATTCTGTTGCCATTAGTTAATGAAATAACGAAGGTTTCAAGTGTACAATTTTATAATATATCCTCTGCATATTACATTGTGTGAGCGCCGCTCAGAGTCACATTTTCCGTTACTTGATTCCAATACCTTTACAACCGCCTTTTCTCTGGTAACTCCCATACTACCGTTCGTGTCTATGAGTTTTTGTCTGGTTTGTTCATCTGATGCTTTCAGTTTTACATTCCACTTATGAGTGGAATCGTATGCTTCTTGACTTTTTCTGTTGGACTTATTTCATCTGTGGAACATGTTTAATGAATTGTTTTCTTAGAGCAAGGTTTGAGCAGATTGCATCTTCCTAAATTTATTTTCTCTTCATAAACTAATTATTTCAGAATTTCTATGGATGTCCTCTACTATGTTCCTAGAGAACATTCAAATTAAAATTTCAAAACTTAGTACATCAAAGATTAACTGATTGGCCAAAGGTCACAGGAAAGACTAAAGATAACACTAAGATTTATGTCAATTATTTAAGCCAGAGTTTCTCCTCCTGTACTAATTCCTCTTAATTTAAACTTGTAAAATAAAAATTCCCAAGGCATTGTTTTTTCCTAAATTATTTCCAACTTCTGACAAATAATTTTTGTTTTATTTATTGATTTTGAGAGAGAGAGCGAGAGGGAGAGGGAGAAAGAGACATTGATTTGTTTTTCTCCTTATTTATGCATTTATTAGTTGCTTCTTGTATGTGCCCTGTCCAGAGACTGAAACCACAACCTTGCATATAGAGATGACACTCTAACCAACTGACTTCCCTGGCTAGAACCCAAACAAGTTTTGATAGAAATATTTAATGTGTTGGAAATGTTAAGGAATCACAAATTCCTAACAGATTTGAGACAATAAAGTCAAGAAAATATGATGTAGCTAAAAGATAAAAACACTGCATAATTACTTCTCAAAAAATATCACACCATACGTAAAATGCATTTCTAGGCTATCTGGTTTTGTCATAGCAAAACAGTACATGCTGTAAAAATTAACTTTATTTTTTGCCGAGTGTTATACATTATTTATATTTATGACTATCTTTGAAACCCCAATACCTTATTGTATTTAGAGCAGATAAAAAATTAGAAAAAAGCATTGTCTAAATAAAAATGGCTATTTAGAAATAAAAGTTGACAAATACGATATAGTTTCATGAAAGGCTTGTAATTTTGACTTTAGAGTATTGTTCAAACATATGAATTAAAACATAAATTATTAACATTGCTATTTCCTGTCTATCCTCTAATAAAATTGATCAAATGCTATATGTATATATAAATATATAGCACACATAATATATAGCATATATTACATACAAGGCCTGTCCCAAAAGTATCAAGCCAATGATTGACTCAATACTATCAGGACAGACCTTCGTGTCATATTATGGATGCTGTAATGCTATATAATATATAATATATTATATTATATATGTAATTTTCTATAATAAAAAAATTACATTGTGGCATATTTACTGGTTTTTAAATTTCAAGAATTTTGGTCCAAAATAATATTAAGGCTATATATTTTCTGAATAAAAATAAAATTGCACACAAATATAATATTTCTCCTTATTTACATTCTGGTAATTTTTGAGCACATCTTTAAATACCACATAGTCTTTATCCATGTAACTCTTAATGCCAAACATATTTCTTTTCATATAGACTTAATAAGTAAGTGCCAGTCAACTTGAATTTTTAAATACAAAGTACGTTCAGAACTTCACATGTTCTCAGTAGAATAATTTTCACATTGCCTATGAAAGATGGAGCACACAATGAAGAATGGATCATTTAGATTTCATTTTCCAGAGCATGTGGCCTTTTTATATGCCAGCAGAGTGTATACATAGATGCAGAGAAGCTGGGGGACATTTCTCCTGGCCTGTTCCATATTTATCATCTGTGTTGTCACTGGGTACGCAAGGTCTATGCACTTTGTAAGCGGATTTCTTCCTAGGTGGATATATGTTATTTTCCTGCTAAGATGAATCATAAAAATTGACAAAGTATTTGCAGCTGACGTTTAAAAGTTGCCCTGCATCTGGATCACGTTGCTGCTCTCGGTCCTAATCGGGGCACCAGTGCAGCCGATTGTTTGATACTTATTCTAATCTTAGAGAGATGAAAGCACCGAAGACTCATTTGGTCTAAAATGATAAAACTGAGCAAAGGAAAGGCTAGATTTCTCTCTGTGTGAGTCAAAAGGTTGCATGAATAAGCTACTGCCAAATCTACATTTATATTTACACAGCAAAATAAAGCATTGCCACTGTATTTGCTTTCAAGGACTTTGTGAGTTAAGGTAATTGTAAAACTCACCATGAAGTGTCTTAATATTGAAAATTCATAGTTAAACTTGTTACGATTCATCAAACATCTCAATCAAGTAATATTTTTAGGTGCTCACCTGGTCAATAAATGACTGAAAGTTAAACTATTTCCAAATGATTGAGTTACAATATTCCTAACAACTTTTTCACATATCTTTACAAAAGAGTTGATCAATTATAAAGAAAATAGAAAACACAATTCAAGAGAAATTGCTGACTTGATTGGACTATAATTTATTAGTGGTATTAACATCCACTGGCTGCATTAGGTACATATATACATAGAGATACAAAAATTGAATTATTTTTAAAGTTTCGGATGTTTAATGTTTTGTGTGTTTTTTTTTTAAAGATTTTTTTTTAAATATTTTATTTCATTATTTTTAGAAAGAGGGGAAGGGAGAGAGGCAGAGAGGGAGAGAATCAATGTATGGTTGCGTTTCACCGGCCTCCAGCCACAGACCTGACTGGAGACCTGGTTTGCAACCTGGTTATGTGCCCTGGCTGCGGAATCCAACCTGCAACCTTTGGGTTCACAGGTCGGCTCCTTAACCACTGTGCTACCAGCCAGGGCCTGAATGTTTAATGTTTTTGTGTTCTATATTTCTAAAATTAAAGGGATGGTTAAAATGAAAATAGAATAGATTAATAGTTAAATTTCAAGAGCAAAAACTGATGACTACATGTCATTTGCCTTTTGACAGAAGAATAAGAAATAACAAAGTTTCAGACATTCTACTGAATATTATTTTTAAATACATTTTAAATTCTTAAATTTAATATTTTTATGATGTTATCTCCAAAAATTGTGTTGGAAGTCATTATCACATTATTTGTTATTAAATCAATCAATATTGATATAGAAGCATTCAGCTTGAGAAGATATATTACTTCATGACATGTGATTGGGAAATATTTTTTAAAGACTTTTATTTTATTATTTCCATAGAGAGGGGAAGGGAGAGAGATATCAATGTATGGTTGCCTTTCACCTGCCTCCAGCTATGGACCTGGCTGGCAACCTGGCTTGCACCCTGGTTATATGCTCTGGCTGGGAATTGAACCAGTGACCTTTAAGTTCGCAGGCAGGAGCCTTATCTGCTGTGCCACCAGCCAGGCCTGGAAATTTTCCTTTTTGATATAACATCTTCTCTTAATAGCAAGGTCTTTGTTATTGACAATGCACATGTTAATGTGAAATTATGCAAAGTTTATTACCTAGCATATTCCTTTAATTTAGACTGAAAATTATTCTGCTGGAGCCATTATTGTTAGAGTATCTCTAAATTTTAATATGTTTACTTATTACAATTTTTTGCTTCCATTTTTACCTTTTGTTGTAATGATCCCACTGCAATTTTAAAATTGTCAAAATTTCTCTCATTCAGGATGATAATGACAAAAAGTTTTTTATTGGATACATTATGTGCTAAACAGTCTATCAGGCATATACATGCATGATCTTTGGTAATCCTCACAATAAACTCTAAGCAAAAAACATAATACAGTCAATTCATAGATGAGAAAAGTGTGTCTTAGGGAAATGAATACTTTGTCCAAGGTCACAGACAATCTGGGAATCAATTTGGAAAAGATTCCAAATCAATTTGGTTCCAAAATCTGTGTGTATAATTGATAAGCTATAGAGTCCCTTCTAATGTGACTGATTCACAAGCACGTAACTTCCTCTGAATTTAGGTGGAGTTTGATTTGTAAATGAAGTTGATTGTAACAGTAAAGATGGACCTATAATGTATAGATATATATTCTTACTCTATGGTTACATTAAAAAAAAAACATTTAGATTTATTTTTAGGTCAGAAAATTCTCTTTGATAAAGCCTTGTTCATTTTATGTCTCTAATATATCCTACAGCAGGAAAAAAAAAAAGAAGGAAGGAAGGAAGGAAGGAAGGAAGGAAGGAAGGAAGGAAGGAAGGAAGGAAGGAAGGAAGGAATAGTATAGCCCTGGTAAGTGTGTCTCAGTGAATTGACCACCAGCCTGCGAATCCATGTCACTGGTTCAATTCCCAGTCAGGGCACATATCCAGGTTGCAAGCCAGGTTTCCAGCCTGGTCCCCAGCTGGAGGCAGGTGAAAGGCAACTATACTTTGATGTTCCTCTCCCTTTCTTCCTCCCTCTCTTCCCCTCTCTCTAAAATAATGAATAATATATATATATATATATATATATATATATATATTTTCAAGAATGAAACAGTATAACTATATCTGTCCAACACTGAACAAGGTTTATGACCTCTAATCTAGTATTTGAGCAGATTCAACATTTCAAATGGCTACAGTGAGATGTGTTGTAGCCTTGGACATTAGTCAATTTGTTCTTGGGTTAATAGGCTAAGCAATTTTCATTCTGTATTAAGGCAATAAGGACTCATTAGTGTAAGACCTAAATATATCTAAGTAAGGACACTTGGGCCTTTTCTTTACTTAAGAGAAGCAAATTTAAAGACAGATGAACTTGGGTTATTGGAACTCTTTCTATTTACAATACCTTTTATTGAGCAATATTTACTGAATGGAACCAAGATCCAGGCACCATTCCAGAATCTACAAAATATTCTTTTCTGTGGCCTCACATGCTTATAGCTACAGGTGAGAATGAAGAGGGAGACAGGCAATACATGAGAACAACAATGCATGAATAAAGTAATTGAATAACATATTATACTAAAAATTAGGTTGGTGGGTCTGTGATGGAGAATAATATGACTGAAGGAGTGCTGTGAGAAAAAGACTTTATGAGCGGGTAACATTTAAGCTTGGGATAACTACAGAGGAACAACTTGACTTTTAAAAACAACAAAAATAACAGCTAACAACAGAAAAAGGTCCATATTACTGAATTGTAAGAAAAGAGCGGAAGAATACATTGGGGCAAGGTCAGAGGGGCATTTAGGCAGGGGACAGAAGATATTAGGAGATTTACATCACATACACATATACCTACATGTCAAAAGTCTCATTAAGGTACATCTCTTTATGTTAAAATAAATTTGCCCCTAAAATCTCAACACTGAAAATCTGGAGATATCGTAGATCAGTGTTTCTGTTCATCAGGGTATATCTATCTATATAAATTGGGTAAAGTTTCAAATGATTACAACTTAGTAGTTATATATATATAGATATATGTATATTCTTGGTCAGTAATTTCAGCTGACGAAGCTTTAGAAGGAATTACATTCTTACATAGAGTTGAAAATGTATCCTGCCAAAAGTACTGATGTTGTACTACACAGCTATAGGTAAAAAGTACTCAGTTATACCATATCAAAAATGTTGCACAAATGACAGATAAGTTTTAAATATGAATTTTGTTCAAAATGTGAATAAATGAGCAACATTGTTGGAAAACCATAACAATCATATAAATAGACACTGGGTAATTGCATACAAAGAAGGATTTTTTAAATGATATCCTGGTTGTACATCCATTCATCAATACTGATATAATCTTGTCAGTATATTAAAAAGTAAAAAAGAATGAGGCTTATCAATATATTTTCAACATAATTTATTAATATGACTGTTATTGACCATATTCTAAAATCAAATATGCGAAATACAGTAGCCCAATTTAGAAAACAATTTGATGAGCTCTATAAGAGTTCATGAAATATCTTATTAATAAAAGCAAGTATTTCTTCATTGCTTACTGGAAGTAGGCATGATATCATTTGGGATGTACCTATACAAAGACACTTCCTAGAATATTTTGGACCTGCTGATATTATTTTCCTTCTAAATATGTGCAATATATTTATTTCCAAAACACTCTCTTTGGATAAGACCAATTTGCAACTAGTATCCTGCAACAACTAGCAATTTGTGAATTGAAAATGCATTTCTGAAGACATGACTGGTGTGGCTCAGTGGAAAGGCACTGACTGGCAAACCCAAACGTCCCTGGTTTGATTCCCAGTCAGGGAACAAAACCAGTTTCCAGACCAGGTCTCCAGCCAGGTCTGCAGCTGGAGGAAGGTGAAAGGCAACCATGCATTGATGTTTCTCCCCCTCTCTGCCTCCCTCCCTGCCCTTCTCTCTAAAAATAATGAATAAAACCTTAAAAAAAAGAAAAGAAAAGAAAATGCACTTTTGTTAGCAAGAAATTATCCCTACTCTTCAAATATTTACATATTATAAATTTAAGATTAGACATTATTTAATCTTAAATTAGAGAATAATTAGATGGACCAATTAAATAGCCAGTGCATTTTTCTTAAAATTTATCTTTTTAATTTAAAACTTTTTATCAAACAAAACTTATGAACTGCCACTGTTCTTCTTAAAACCCTCCAATTAGCCCTCATTGCAAGTCGGAGTAGAATTTAAATATGTTAACTGGCTTAAAAGGCTGTGGGTCGCCTGATTTCTGTTGACTTCTCCAACCCACCTCACATAGCCTTTCGGCTTTCATGCAATGTACTCTCCTTACACTGGCCTCCCTTGTCCCTTGAACACAACAGTCATATGTCTGTCTTTCATACTTTGAACTTGCTATTTTTCCCTCCCTGAAAGCCTCTCCATCTGTACTTCCATTATTGATTCTACCAACTGCTTGGGTCTTACATTAAATTTCACCTAATTGTCACAACCTTAGGGAAAGGAACCACCACACACGTACTTTAGCTATGACTCTCTTCAAATCTTATTCATGTTACTGATGTGTTCCCAGTTTAATCAAAATTTAATTCAGACTTACATTTTTTACTCTATGTTTTAGGTTCCATCTTACTCCACAAAAAAAACTTAACAACAAACAGATGAAAACTATATTTTCTATTCGCCATTGTTATCATTAGAGACTGCAACAGTAGTCATGAGACAGTATCAGTGAACAGTGACTTGTAAAACACTGACAATTACAAAATATTACAATACATAGATCCTCAAAGAGTTGCCTTTACTATAATATTTGCTTGATTTAAAGAGACTAAAGGAAGATTTACACAAATTCACTTATTGTATTTATTGTAGGCATGTTTTCAAGACTATTTACTATTTACTCTGTTGTCTTTATAAAAGGTTAGCATTAAAAAAGCTAGTGTTTGTTTTAAATGTACTTTGTTTTTTTATGAACTTCATTATTTTTCTTGTGAAAAATATTGTTCTTTTCTTTGGCTACTAAAGACTTCGAGTCAGACTTAACACATTTGACTGGCAATTTTATAGCAAAAGCTAATGCAAGTGCAAGTATAAGTTAAATTGTTATCAATCGACAATGTTTGAGCTTGAAAACATGAGTATTTTTGTTACCAATCAACAATGTGCAGGGTCATGGGGAGTAAATATCTATATGACATTCTTACCTGTCTTAATTTTTCCTCCTCTGAATTCCACTTATCCAATTTTCATAATAGTTTTATAAATATCATATACTTATGATATTATAAGGGACTTAAATCTTATGTGGAATAGAAAATGAGTAAAACTTCACATTTTAACACTAACAATAACTACTTCAAAATTTTTGGAACTATAAAACAATAAGAATACTTCTGAAGTTAACCCAACTAATGTTTATTGGTTATTATGTGATAAATATTCTTCTAAGTGTTTCTACATACTTGTTTCCTTTAATTCTAACATCATCTCTAAGATATGATGTAAATCATCTCTGATTTACAAATTAAAAAGCCAGAAAAATATGCAGGTTAAGTAAAAGGCCCCAAGACAAATAATTTGTGAGAATAAGAGGTAATCATTAAGGCCTTCATTATTACTTTCAAATTCAGTTTTTCCAACTATTCCCTAGAGCCATTACTGAAAATGTATTCTCCTAAAAGCCATGACAGCTACAAGAGATATATTTACTCTTTAATGATGAAAATACTGATATTTTCAAGAGTCAGGAAATTCAGAATTACTTCTCTTCGTTTCTTTCACTAACAAACAGCTAATACTTACAGTGATCTCCAGCATAAACTGATCAGCATTCTGTTTGAGCATTATTTTCTAAGCCTAACACTCATGGCACTACATATGCAGTGTGGGTGTTTTTGTTTTTCAATACTTACGACCAGACACCTGTCTGAAAGCCTGCGGGAACAATAGCTCAGGCAAACTCCGTGAGCCATCTGCCACAGACACTCTCAGACAGTGCTGGGTCAAATTTCCTGGGATTTTTATCAGACATCTTGGGCCACCCACCCCCTCAGGCCTATTCTATCCCATTGGTAACTGCCTGTGATTTCAGGAAGGGACGCTTCTGAAAATGGAAATGTCAAATCAAGTGAAGCTGGTGACTGACATATAGGTACTTGAGGAGGCAAAAACAATTTTACAATTGTAATATTTAAAAAAACTGAGCTGTAGATATTACATGTTTTAGTGAAACACATTTTTCCTTCCAATGGCAATCTCGTGCTACTGTGACACACTCAATGCTTTAAGTCTAGGCTCTCTTCATTTGAGCTGTTTGGGAAGAAGCTTTGTCTCTTCATCTTAACATTGATTTTGTAAATGCCAATCATCTTAAAAGGGAGTAGGGATGATGAGGGTAACCTGACAGTAAGAAGTCCTATTTGTCATTGAAAGTCATGAAGCTTGTGAAACACTTTCAAAGAAAGAAATTGGGGTTTTAGGAAACAATCTTTTTTAAAAATCTGCTCCTGATTTAATTAAAATTCAACTTCTCTAATCATAGCTATGTACCTGTGATTAGTATTAAATGAATTAATAGTTCCTTTGCTTCTTGAGAATGAATCTTCATTGATCTTATCTGAGATCAAAGGAAAGCCATATTCAAATGTCTACTATTAAATCTCAGTGCCCTCAAGTAAGTGGTCTGGCTGAAAGGTGGTACAAACTACTAAATGTGCCCTGGAGCAGCTTGTTAGAAGATATCAATTAATGGGAATTGCCAGATTTTTATTGCTCTATATGTCATTGCATGCACAATCAGTTCTACTGCATTATTAATAGTACAGTGCCCTAGGACTTGCCTCAATTATTTCCATCTAGATTTAAAGTAAAGGTTTAAGACATACGAAAACATATCCTGGGTACAGCTACAATTTTTGTCATGCCTATTTCAAGATCCTGTTTTTAGCTATGAATTATAAGGTCATACCTAGGCTCTTTAATTGATACCAAAGGTTATGGGTCAATGTAATTGTATTGAGTGATTGACTGCAATAATATCTCTCTTAGATAATTCAGAATAAAAATTCCAGAAAGCTCTCTTCTAAAATCAACAAGCCTATGAGTACATTAACTTTGAAGGACTTTTTGAGTTTCAGAAATAATAAAGAAACAACAGTTCACCTTTTGCTATGGAAGGAGATGAAGGGGTACATTTTATTATTCCAAAATCAGTGTATCAGAATACCTGGATCCACCGTGTTTCTGATTCAAACACTATATTAGCTAAAGAGAGAAGAACATTGTGGTCAGCGCATAGTAACTGTGCTTCTTTAACCTTGACTTTATTTTGTGAGAATAAATTGATTTATGGTAGGGTGACACAAGTGAAAGAAAACTTGTTGAGCATCTAATCACCACACTTGTATTACTATCTAAATAGAACAGTGTGTGTTATCCCTTTGTGATGATTTATTGCTGTGTGTGTTACACAGTTTTAACAATTCTGTGGTAAAACAGTAGGATCTTAACGCCTATTTTTAAACTACTAAAACATTTTCCATATACTATAAAAATATTTATTTTTCACATACACATTTTTGGTCTTTAAAATGTTAGTATGTTTCTGCATTTGGCAGGTAAAGACATTTTCTAAGAGATACTCATGATAAGCATAGCAGTCTGGTGATTAAAAATTCAGGTAAAAGGACTCTGACAAGCAAGCCTTAGAAGCTTATAATCCATCTCTCTCAACAGGAGTAGATCTTTATTTTCTTTTATTTTTTAAAAGATTTTATTATTTCCATAGAGAGAGAGGAAGGAAGAGAGGCAGAGAAGGAGAGAAACATCAATGTATGGCTGCCTTTTACCTGCCTCCAGCCACGGACCTGGCTGGAGATTTGGCTTGCAACCTGGTTCTGTGCCCTGGCTGGGAATCGAACCAGCAACCTTTGGGTTCACAGGTCAGCATATTATCCACTGTACTACCAGCCAGGGTAGATTTTTAATATGTTGAAATATCACTGTGGAACCTAATGGGGAAATTAATGAAATCACATGATTGAGAAGTCATACTTGGTTATCTCTTATATTAATTTTCTTTGGAATAACTAAAATGTAAGACATTCACTAGCATCTGGCAGCCCTGGCTGATGTGACTAGGTGTACTGAGTGCTGTCCTGAGAACCAAAGGGTCACTGGTTCGATTCCAAATCAGGCCACATGCCTGGGTTGAGGGCCAGATTCCCATCTGTGGGTGTGCAAGTGGCAACCACACATTGATTTCGCTCCCTCTTTTTCTCTCCCTTCCCCACTCTCTAAAAATAGATAAATAAAATCCTTAAAAATTCAAAAGCAGTATCTGGTAAATCAAAATAATTCACTATAAAAGAATGCATTGAACTATAGATACTCCCTAATGTACTCATATGAGAAGGACAGAATGTAATAGAAATGAGTGAAATAGGGAGGGGAAGAGAGTGAGAGTAAAATACCATTTATTTGTGGCCCAGTCACAGACAAACAAAATACCCTAATTTTTCCTATAATTTCATTGTATTGGTAATGCAGTACATTTTCAAAGTTAAAGAAACTATGTTAACAAATAATGTTGATATTAAATAGCAGTGATGGCTAGAGTACTTTCAGATTGAAAACACATAAATAAAGGTGAATTACCTCTAAATAAACCCTGGATTTATAGATTGATGCAGTGGCAAATGATTCATTTAAGTTTATTTAGAATATTTGAAAGTAAAATAATGAAAACTTTGGCACACCGACTAGCCTTCAATATTTCAGCTTGGCTGTTCTCCTAAAAAGATGTTGTCCTTCTCAGTTACCTGCTGATAATGTGGAGGAAAAGGGCACTGAGCTGCCTTTTTTCACTGAGCACAGTACCTTGCACATAATTGTTCAAGCATTTGATGGTGATCAAGGGAACAAGAGCTGGTGATAGGAATCCATTCCATATAAAGAACTTAAAAGTCACTGCCTTTATTTTGTTAATGCAATGCCACACTAACTTTTAAATGAAAGATTTTCTGTAAGAAGTCAGAGGGTTGGTTCTTCCTTTTCAAGATGGCTTTGACTGTGTGGGATCTTCTGTGATTACATACAAATTTTAGGGGTGTTTTTCATTTTCATGAAAAATGCCTTTGAAATTTTGATAGAGATTACATTGAATTCACAGTTTGCTGAGCAGTATGGGTATTTTAACAATTTTAGTTCTTGTAATTCATGGTCATGGGATAACTTTTGTTTCATTTATTTGTGTCTTTTTCATTTTCATTCATGAATCTTGTAGCTTTCAGGTACAGATCTTCTTTGAACTATTTCATTAATTTATTTCTAAGTATTTTATTTATTTTTGATGCTATTGTGAATGGGATTGTCTTAATTTCTTTTTCAGATAGTTTATTGTTGATGAGTTTTGTATGTTTATTTTATATCCTGAAACAACCCTAAATTGTTTTATTAATTCTTAAAAAAACATTTGATTGAGCCCTAGTCAGGTGGCTTGGTTACAGTGTCATCTTGTACATCAAAAAGTTGCACGTTCAATCCCTGGTCAGGTCATCTACCTAGGCTGTTTGTTTTTCTCTTTCTCTTTCTTCTCTCTCTAAAAACTTAATAAACATCCTGGAATGAGGATTAAAAACTATTTTTAAATGATTGGTAGAATCTTTAGTATTTTCTATAAATAATAGAACATTATCTGCAAATATAGTTTTACTGCACCTTTTTTTTTAATTTAATTTTATTGTTGTTGTATTACATCCATCCCCTTTTTGCTCCCCTCTGTCCCCTTCCCCATCCACCCATCTCCCCCCAAAAGTCAATCCCACTTGTTGTCCATGTCCATGGTTCCTTTATACTAGATTCTTGTCTAAACTGCTCCCCTTCCTTGCCTCTGCCTCTCCCCTCCCCCCAACCCCCTTCCTGCTGACCACTGAAGTACTGCACTTTTTTAATCTATGCCCTTTATTTATTTTTCTTGCCTAATTGCTCTATCTAGACTTCCATTAATATGTTGAAGAATGGTCACATTGTCTTGATCTCAATCATAGAGGGAAATCTTTCAGCTCTCTACCATTAAGTACAATGTTAATTATGGGCTTGCCCTATATAACTTTATTATGTTGAGGAACATTCCTTGGAAACACAGTTTTTGAGAGTATTTTACTAGTTATTGATTTTTAAAGAGAGGGAAGTGCTAAAGAGAGAGACAGAGAGACAGAGAAACAGTAATATGTTGTTCTACTTATTTATTCAGTTATTGGTTAATTCTTATATATGCCCTGACCAGTGATTGAACTGACATCTTGGTGTATCAAGTTGGTGCTCTAACCAACTGAACTACCTGGCCAGGGCTTGTTTAGAGTATTTTCTATCATAAAAAGATGTTAAGTTTTGTCGACAGCTTTTTCTGCATCAAATGATTCATCACGTGGTTTTTATCTTTTACTCTGTTAATTCGATGTATGTATCATGGTAATTGATATTCATGTGACCCAGCAATCCTACTTCTGACTATAAATCACAAGGCTGTAAAGGCAGGATCAAAGAGCTACCTGCATCCCATTTTTATTGAAGCATTATGCATACTAGCCAAGAGTGTCCATCAATGGGTGAATAGACAGAAAAAAGAAACGGTGAATATGTGTCTGTGTGTGTAATGGAATACTATTTATTCATTAAAAAATAAGGAAATTCTGCTACTTGTGATAACAGGAATAAATCATGAGGGCATTATGCTAAGTAAAATAAGTCAAACAAAGGGAGACAAATACTGTATGATCTCTCTTACATGAGGAATTTAAAGGAGTCAAACTCCCCAAAACAGAGAGAATAGTGATGTCAAGGTTTAGGGAGTGGGAAAATGGGGAAATGTTGTACAAGGAGTACAAACTTTCAGCCCTAAGATAAGAAGAGTCCTGGATATCTGATAGCCAGTATGAGGAATATAGTTAACAGTAATATATTGTGTATTTGAAATCTGCTATGAGAGTAGGTAAATGTTCTCACTACATACACATGCATAACTATGTGAGGCAATGAATGTGAGAGCTATTGTGGTAATACAGAATATATACATACATACATACATATATATATGTATATATATATATACATATATATATGTGTGTGTGTGTGTGTGTGTGTGTGTGTATATCTCAAATTTGAAACAAAAACTCAGAGGATTGTGAAAGAACTCAAAGTATCAAACTCCACCAGCTAATTAAGCTATTAGTTCAACTATTATTCCTCTTTGTTACTTTAACCAAAATTCGAGCATTCCAAGTTATATAAGTATGTTGATTTAGGAATTAACTGGAGGCTGATGGACAAATCTGGCCCAGAAGGTTTTTGAGATACAGTATGCTTGTTAGTTAAAACATGGCAGGTAATCTCACTAGAATTGACGGAGGTGGGATTTGTAGGGGAAGTGATATAACAGCTGCTAAACAATGTGATTTTTAAATGGCATTTTTTACAAGTAGTAAGGATTTTTAATTGATGTATTTAGCATGTATTAAACAGCTCTCCACACTCTTGTCCAGTGGGAAGTGGTTGTCATGGGCCCCATGCTGTTATCCCATATGGCAGAACTGCCCAAATTCAGGATTCCTTCCCTTTGCATCTGATCAAAATCCCTCATTTGGACCTGCAATTGGAACTGTTGTAAAGAGATATGAACAAAATATCTTACCTAACTTAAAGATTTCCCCTCTACCTTTCTCTAGTGTATAGGTAATTGGGTGTAGCTCTGTTCTGTTTTAAAATCAAGGCCATCAAAAATAATAATAATAAAATAATAATAAGTAAATAAATAAATATTAAGGCTATGATCATTTTCCTTCATGTGTTAGTTGAGATTTAAAAAAGGAAAATATTCCTTATTTTTTAAAGGTATATAAGGGTAGTGGACAGGCTCCAAGAAAACGTAATGAGTGGAATAAAAATTCCTACTTAACATCCAGGAATTATTCTAAAAGGATTAAGTATATTAACATGTGAGAAAAGAGGATACAGTATAAAGTATGGTACTCATAGTGGTTATACTTTTATATCCATTGTGATGAATTTTTCTAAAAAGGAATGGAGACAGTTGCAGTGAGGTGTGGAAGAAAAAGCTTCTGATATCGAATTCACATCCTAGATTTGAAATGTATTAGCTTCGTGCTCTCTTTAGGAAAATGAACCTAAAACTATCTAAATAAATAAATAAATAATCACTGCTGTTGGGAGAAAATTCAATAAAGCATTTTCAAAAACACGATCTAACTTCTAGTTCAGTTCATGGCACATTTTTGTTACCTAATAAATATTCAATGAATAAAACATTTAACAAATTCTACAGGAGGTTACCAATGTTAGTTGCCATTCTGATTCATTACCAGGAATTAAAATGATCTTAAAACGAATGTACAGCTCCATAAAAAGCAAACCTCCTTCTGTCCAGAGTTGTGAAAATGGATAAAAACTAAAAACACTTTTGAATTGATGTCTGGTCTATTTTTAATAAATGATACTTGTACAATGCTGCTACCCTGAACTAAAGAATTAAAATATAGTTTTGTTAGACTTAGAGGTGGGAAGTGTTCTTCCTATTTTAAAAGTGTGCTTGTGTGTGTGAAGGAAGCAGATGGTGGAGCAGAGGGACGAGATGGCTCCCATATATTATCAAGTGCACAGCACATAAATCAATACTCTTTTAAAACCCAAGTTTAACTTCAGGATGGCTTGACCAGATGCAGTATAAGGTGTGCCATCTCCATCATAAAATATGTTGTTTGTAGCAAAATCCTGTTGCTGTTGTTTTGTAAGAATGATGATAGACACATTATATGCAACATATAACTTAGAGATATACTACCCTACCCGGGTAGTTACTATTGTGTGGAAGTTAATGAGATTGCAAGATAAAGAAATGCTCATTCCCATGAGTTAATCTTCATTGTGAGGAATGACAAACCTCTGCTGACTGCAGGAGGGAGAATGTCAGTCACTGCAGTACTTCCTCCTCATTGACATTATAGCATCTTGTCACTAGAGCTCGTTGTTGCTCTTTCCCTGGGCTCCGAGGTTTGGTTTCTTCATTACTCCCTTCTTCCTCTCTTCCTTTGGTTACTTCTCTTCAGGTCATTTTGCAAACTGCTATACACAGTCCTCTCTGAAAACTACTCTATTTTCAAAATCTATTGCTATCTAACAACAAAAATATTCCAAAATCTAGAATCTCTTTCTAAAAACATGATAAGATCTGATAGTATACCACCTTACAGGAAAACCTGCACAAATTTCGGTCTGATAAATGATATTTTAATTGAACACATTACACCATGTTTACCAAGCATGTTAAATTGCTCGTTTGTAAATATTCTCCAAGCTTGATCAATTTAATTTAAAAAGTACTAAAGGGATCCCTCATATATAATTTGATTAGCTGAAATTTTTTCTATTGTAATTGTTTTAAAACAAATCTTTTTCTGACTGGTGGCTCAGTGGATAGACACCTGCCTGCAAACCCAAAGGTTACTGGTTCGATTCCCAGCCAGGGCACATAACCAGGTTGCAAGCCACGACTCCAGTCAGATTTGTAGATGGAGGCAGGTGAAAGGCAACCATACATTGATGTCTCTCTCACTCTCTGCCTCTGTCCTTTCCCCTCTCTCTGAAAATAATAAATAAAATCTTAAAATAAGAAAAACTTTAAAAAAATAATATTTTTAATAATTACATGGAATTTAAATGTCTAATTTCTTTTTTAAAAAAGATTTTATTTATTATTTTCAGAGAGAGGGGAAGGGAGATGAGGCAGCAAGGGAGAGAGACATCAATGTAAGGTTGGCTTTCACCTGCCTCCAGCTACGGACCTGGCTGGATACCTGGCTTGCAACCTGTTTATATGCCCTGGCTGGGAATCAAACCAGAGACTTTTGGGTTCTCAGGCCAGTGCCTTATCCACTGTGCCACCAGCCAGGGCTAAATGTCTAGTTTCTAAAACAAGAAAATTACCTAGACCAATGACTCTTAAAAAGATTTTTAAAAGATATTTTATTCATTATTTTCAGGGAGAAGGGCAGGAAGGGAGGAGGAAAGGGAGAGAAGCATCAATGTACGATTCCCTTCACTTGCCTCCAGCAAAGGACCTGACTGGAGACCTGGCTTGCAACCTGGTTATGTGCCCTGACTAGGAATAGAATCAGAGACCTTGGGTTCACAAGCCAGCACTTATTCACTAAGCCACCGGCCAGGGCTTAAAGAAATTTTTAACTGCTCATTTTACACAAGAGAAACCCTACACTTCCTCCTCCAATCCAAAATTCCAAATTAAGAAGTTGTCATGTTCAAGTAACATTTGAAAGCAAATAAGAATATTGAAAACTAGATGAGAAAAATATTTGTGTAGGGATAATCGTAAGTTCCTTTCTCTTTCTATTTTACTGTGGTTTCCCTAACATTTTTCAAACAAGTGCCCGACATTGCTGCTGTCCTTGTAACTCTACAACTGTGTGCAACATAATCCCAACAGCTAATAAATAGAAATGACCCTCTTTGTCATTGCTCAAAGCTTACGTTGCCTGTGTTCATGACTTTTCTGGATTCTCCTAGGTAACAGAAGGCCCAAAATAAGGGTCCCAAATAATTTACTTTGCCATATATACACTAGCTCCGTGATTATTAAATTATCATGGTCACAAAGACCTATTACATCATAGATGCTCTTCCTCTAGAAAAATTCCCACTCAGAATTTTCCAAGGAATCCAATACCTAAAGTTAAAATCCCAACCTAAAGCCTCTCTAACCAGCTTCAAGATGGATTTCCAACTCACTCATTCCCTCTTTCATTTTTCTCAATAAATTTTCCATTAAAAATGTAATTTTAAAATGTATGTAACACACATACACCACATCCTTTGCCTTTGTCCATGATGTGTTTATGAAAGCATGTCTCATAACAGAACAGAATATTCTAACCTGGCTTTTACAAGCATTTGCTTCCACCTTAGCACAGACCAGACACAAGTCCTGGGCTCCAGGCTACCTACCCCCACTGCCATCTGATTGAGATTCTGCCTTTTTAGCAACCAAAGCAAAAACTTTCCTTCTGCTCTACCCTCTGCTTCATTGAGGCAGAAATCTGACTGTTAATAATTCCCAGTTTCTTGGATGAACAATAATGGATACTTAAATTGCTTGTGTTATTTTATAAAATGCCAGGTTGTGAAAAGAAATCAGACTATAAATTTAGTGTCCTATTTCAATAACTGCTATAGGTAACTTTCATATTTTTTGCTTAGCTAATTTTATATGCTGAGAAAGTTCCCAGAGATACAGGCCAGGCAAGGGTTAGAAGAAGGAAGATGGACAATGCAATTTGAATGAGACAGATGTACAGTGATACTTCTTTCGAATTACCTGACAATTCAAGAGACATGAGTTATATATTAAGGAAAGGATATAATCCAAGACAGCACATTCCCACCTACCTAGGATTGTCTTAGATAAATGGACAGCTTTCTACAGTGTGGATGCTAGATATTACATTCAAGATTAAGGGTATGGCTGACAGATAAGTATTTGAGATACACTTGGCATATAAATATCTTTATGCAAATAAGGATGGCCATTCTAGAGTCATTAGCTAAACTTTTTGTTGGGGGTGGGGCTATACAACTAGAATCAGGATTGCTGAAGCACTTAACAATTTCATAATCCACAGGCCATCGAAGCCGTAGGCTGAAAACAATATAAAATAAACCTAAAGCAACTGTCAATGAAAATTGCTGAAGTATTTCACTGCTGTGAGTTGTTTTATAATATATAAAATCCTCCAAAAGATTTTTTCTTTTTTATAAAATGTGCACAATAATAATACATCTTAATGGGAATGGTATTTATATAGCAACTTTTAAAAATTAAATGTTCAGCAAATACAAACAATGGTTATTATTGGATGATAGCACTTGGATTTTCCATTTCTTTTTTTTTTTCTTTTTCTTTCTTTCTTTCTTTTTTTCTTTCTTTCTTTTTTTTAAATTATTTCCAGAGAAAAAGGAAGGGAGAGAGGCAGAGAGAAAGAAAGACATCAATGTATGGGTTGCCTTTCACCTGCCTCAAGCTATAGACCTGGCTGGAGACCTGGCTTGCAACCTGGTTATATGCCCTGGCTGGGGATTGAACCAGCGACTTTTGGGTTCACAGGAAGATGCCTTATCTACTGTGCTACCAGCCAGGGCTCATTTTATTTTTTAAAAAATTTCTATCTATTACATTTTTGCTTTACTTACTTATTTGAATAATAATTTTCATTATTTTCTCAGGAAAATACCACTATTTTAAAATGAATTAGGATATTTAAATTACCCTTAAATATAAGGAACACACTTAGAGTTTAGCTCTATTTTTCATAGTAATATCTCCTATTTATCCTCCCTAACATGATCTCCCAAGTTTCACCTAATGCTTTGAGGATTTAAAACTTTCAGTTTTGAAAGCCCCCCTAATTCTGTTTCTTGCTTTTGAATATGTTTAAGACAAAGTAAAAAGTCATCAACATTAATAGCGACAATGTGGTAGAAATGGTGTCTATTATAGATACCCTGTCCTCTCTTTCCTACACAATGCTTGGAGATAGACAATTAGAAATTGCCGGTCTCATTGTGTGAGACTATCATGTGAAGGAAATTCCTGCTGATATGAATCCAGTGCGCACACGTAGGCAAGCGGCCATTAACCTTTCCACTGCATCCAGCTCCTCTGGGACACAATGCATTTCCGGGGTGGGATCAAGTCAACATCAACTGAACCAGAATCATGTTGCTGACTTTGTGAACAGATTTACCCGTAGAAGGTATTTATTTGGTGGTTACAGTCTACAATCTCCTCATCTGCAGTTTATTTTCCTATGAATCAACCAAAATCTGTATCTTCTTATACAGCGAAGTTACACAAAAATGTTTTCCTTGTACAGAAGACACTAATTTCTCCCTCGTGGTGTGGAACTTTTTCACGTTCCTAGACAATGTAGTCTCAAACTCTATTCTAATTCGAAATATGCAGATAAAATTCTAAAGTAATACTTTTTGGTTTCTATATCTATTACGTGTGAGAATAAGCTTATGTGTGTTTCTGTGTTCATAGAAGGGTTATACAGTTATGTGATAATCCATGCAACACACAAGGAGAGTCTGTTGATCAGCAGGTTAGCTAGCTAGCAAGCTCTATTCTTTGACCATCAGAGATGAAAAAGTTTATAATGAAATATATTTTCAAACTTTCTTATATGGATTGCCTACTTTTGACTGTTATTAAGTCATTCATTTTTCCATTTCAAATCACCTATCCAGAAAAATGCAATCAATTCCTATTTATCACACTTTACTGACAAGTTGAAATAAAAGAAAAAGAACAAATTTAATCACATGCTCAAATGCTATTGTGATCTCTTAAAATAATAAAAGGAACTCACATGCAGATATACAACTACCCCAAACTGTTATCAGAGAAACCCTGGTTTTTCTCCACCATGCAGTAAATAATTGCAGATCAGAGAGGCTATTAGTGTACAAAGTTTATTAATGAATAGGAGAGCAAAACAAGGGTAGCCAAAGGCTGGGGTGGCAAGCTTACCCTAGTGTGGCTGGGGGCTGGGAGCCAGAGGCCATGGGCCCCAGGGTCAAGGGGACCAAGAGAATGACTCCTTTGTTCTGAGGACTTACATAGTTGGAGGGATGGAGGTAAAGTTACATATTGGTTGTCGGGTGAAGTTGGTGCCAGCTTTCCAGGACTAGGGAATGGATACCTAAAGGTGTTAGTGGGCTTCTTTTGTTTAGGCTTAATGGGTCCTTTCCCGCTTTTCAGGCCTTAGGATGTCAACAATTTCAAAGTCTTTCCTTCCCAGACAGTGGAAAGGACACAGGATTCCAAGGACTTGGCTCATCCCACGCTAACAGTCTCTTGTGATATTGAAACACCTGACAATATTATGGGGCCAGGTCCAGGACTGCTGGGGTGGCAAGTGAGACAGGTCTTCTTCTGCTTCTAGCCTCCTATAACAAACTTCTGCAAAAATTTTTTTGCTTAGTTTATTCTTTTTCTTGTACCTTTTCTTTAATCATTTGAATTGATCATTCCATTTACAATGAGTTATTCAGAGACTTGTATGTCATCCATGGAATGTACTCCAATTCCTTATAGCCAAATAACCACCCCTTAAATATCACTTAAAATAGATTCCTTTTTTTCATGTCCATTATACTATTCTGATCTGCGCTCCTATCTTCTTCACTATGACTTACTGAAAGAGCCTAACTAGTCTACAATCTTAAAAACTTTGAGACATGAACAGACATTTTAATAAGGAGGATGACCAGATAGTAAATAAGCATATGAGGGAGACCATAGTTTTGATAACTCAAAATATGACTTTTGGGATATTGATTTTAAGCTAGTTATATTTCAGGAAACAAAAGACTCAAAATAAACCTTTGACCCCCCACCCCCACCCCAACCACCCCATTTGGCTGGCTAAAGATATTCAAATAGAAAAACTTGCTTCAAGTAGGGAGTGTTAGAATATTCAGCTTAGCTTACTTACATTAGTATATATTAACTAAGTGTGGCAGAAACCTAGCATAGCCTGTTTGTTGGAGTCCTCTCTCTATCCCATCATTTCTAGGTGGCCTAGCAGGCATTTGTTTACCACATTTTACCCATTCTCCTCTACCTGTGAATTGCCCACTTTAAAAAAAAAAAAAAATCCAAAACCTTTGTCCTCCTTCTCCTTTGTCCAGAATGGCATGTAAACTTCAAGTGCCCAATGCATCCTGGTTTCTTAGTCTTATGAAATTCCCACATGTACATAAAAGGGTGGGAGAAAATTAAAGTTTTGTGTGTCCCCACACGTGAAAAAATTTGTTATATCATTCATCATTAGGAAAATGTAATAACCAGAATGATATATCACTAAATTTCTATCAAATGACTGAACTAAAAGAGTGTAAAAATTTTAAATGTTGATGAAGATGTACAGAAAATAAATCACTCATGCTTTGCTGGTGGGCATGTAAACTGGTTCAACCACTCGTACCAGTTTGGTGGTTAATTAAAAAACTAAACATGCAACTACCATAGAACTAACCCAATTACTGCACTCCTTGGCACTTATCCCAGAGAAATAAAGCCTTGTTTTCACACAAAAGCCTGTACATGAGTGTTTATAGCAGTTTTATTCATAATAGCTAAAACCTAGAAATAACCCAGGTGCCTTTCAATTGGTAGATGGTTAAACAAACTGCTACAGCCATACATTGGATTATTACTTATTTATTTATTTGTAAGGGATTTAAAAAAGATTTTTAAAAGATTTTATTTATTATTTTTAGAGAGAGGGGAAGGAAGAGAGGGAGAGAGACATCAATGTATGGCTGCTCCTCACTGCCTCCAGCTACAGATCTGGCTGGAGACCTGGCTTGCAACCTGTGGATTACTGTTTAAAAACTTCAGCATTCATTTAAATACTCAAGCCAAAAAAATATCTAGTCATCCTAATTTGTTTTCCTTTTTCAGCATTCATACTTATCTGGTAAAGAGGCCCTCATGATTCCATTGCTTAAATGTTTTGTATTTCCATCTCCTAATTTTTACACCTAAAGTCAATAACCTAGATAATTAATTTTTCTGACTGTCCAATCCATTGTCTATGTTTCAATCAAATGATTTTTTTTAAAGATTTTATTAGCCCTGGCTGGTGGCATAGTGGATAAGGTGCCGGCCTGCAAACCCAAAGGTTGCTGGTTCGATTCCCAGCCAGGGCACATAATGAGGTTGCAAGCCAGGTCTCCAGCCAGCTCTGTAGCTGGAGGCAGGTGAAAGGCAACCATACATTGATGTTTCTCTCCCTCTCTGCCTCTCTTCCTTCCCCTCTCTCTAAAAATAATAAATAAAATCTTTAAAAAAAAAAAGATTTTATTTATTATTTTTAGAGAGAGAGGCAGAGAGGGAGAGAGACATCAATGTATGGTTGCCTTTCACCAGACTCCAGCTACGGAACTGGCTGGAGACTGGGCTTGCAACCTGGCCATGTGCCCTGGCCGGGAATTGGACCAGTGACCTTTGAGTTTGCAGGCCAGCATCTTATCCACTGTGCCACCAGCCAGGGCCCCCAATCAAATGATTTTTTAAAAGCAGAATCCAATTGCATCATAATTTCAAAGAACTCCCTTCCCTCTTTCTTCTACTCATTACAGAATTATTAAACTTTATACACTTTACCATAGTACACAATGACCTTCTCAATCCACTTTTCTTTTCTTTTTTTCACGTATATTATGCTTCAGAAAAAGAAAATAACTGATACGATTATAAGAATTCAAGCTTACCTATGCCTTGGTATTTTCACACATTTCTCCTTTAAAATTATCTTTCTGGAATGATCTCTTTTTCAATTCCTATTCCCACACCTTTATCCTCAGTTTATTAGACAAAATTATCCTCAAAGCTGACTTTTGGCCAAGATGGAGGCATAGGTAGACATGTTGCATCTTTCTCACAACTGGAAGAAATTTACACCTACTTCAAATCTAAATAAAAACAATGCAGAAATTTCAGAAAATCAAACTACATGGAAGTGCAACAAATGAAGAAGTAAAGAAACACTCAACCAGGAAGAAGAGCTACAGTGGCAACCCCAGAGATGAGGCTGTTGCAAAAAGTGCAGTTGTACACTGAAACCTGGGAAGCAATCCTGGGGCCGAATCGCTCAGCCATGGTTCCAACACCAGGAAATATAGAGCCACATTGCTGCTGACTGTGAAAACCATTGGGGTTGGGATAGAGGAAGAAACTTCTGGTCTCGATGGGCAAGAGGCATTGTTTCCTCTAAGATCCCTTCTCCATATACAGCACCACACATAGTGAAATGGGTTGCTCCACACAGATGAATTCCTAAAGCTCTACCTCTTTCAACATAACAGGTGTGACAGAAATTCCTAAGACACAGAGGCAAACACAGAAATCTGTCAAGCTAAGGAGATAATGAAGTGTGGCCCAAAAGAGGGAGCAGATCAAGGTGCCAGTGGGAGAATGGAGCAACAAAGTGATAACTAAGCTAAAAGCCAAGGAGATAGCCAGCTTAACAGATGCAGAGTTCAAATGCTGGTGATTAAGATGCTCACAGATTTGACAAATATGCTTAAGTACAGCAAACATATAAGGGAAGAAGTGAAGGCTAGGCTATATGAAATGAAAAATCAACATAAAACCTAGAGTGAAGGGAAGAAAACCAAGGTTCAAATCAATGAGTTGGAATATAAGGAAGAAATAATCAACCAGTACAGAAAGAGGAAACAAAAATCAAAAAAATGAGGAGAGGCATAGGAACCTCTGGGACAACTATAAACATACCAGTACCCAGAGCATAGGGATGCCAAAAGGAAAAGAGGGAAAGCAAGAAATTGAAAACTTATGTGAAAAAATAATGAAATAAAACTTTCCTAATTTGGTGAAGGAAATAAACATACAAGTCCAGGAAGCACACAGAATCCCATACAAGCTAGACCCAAAGAGGACCACACCAAAACACATCATAATTAAAATGCCAAAGATTAAAGATAAAGAGAGAATCTGAAAAAACAGCAAGAAGAAGTAAGAGAGTCACCTACAAAGGAGTTCTCACAATATTGTTAGCTGGTTTCTCAAAAGGAACTTTGCAGGCAAGGAGAGACTTTCGAGAAGTATTCAAAGTGATGAAAAGCAAGGACCTACAACCAAGATTACTCTATCCAGCAAAGCTATCATTCAGAATGGAAGGGCAGATAAAGTGCTTCCCAGACAAGGTAAAGCTAAAGGAGTTCATCATCACCAAGCCATTATATGAAATGTTAAAGAGACTTATTTAAGAAAAAGAGGATCAAAATTATGAACATTAGAAAGACAAAAATTCACAACTATCAACAACAGAACCTAGAAACTAAAACAAAAATAAACTAAGACAACCTGAGAGGGAACAGAATCAAAGGTATGGGGAACATCTGGAGGGGTGTCATCTGGGAGGGGAAGGGAAAGAAGGGGGAAAACTGCAGGATTAAGAAGCATAGTTGGTGGGTGCAGAATAGACAGGGAGATGGTAAGAATAGCACAGGGAAAGGTAAAGTCAAAGAACTTACATGCATGACCCATGGACATGAACTAAGTGAGTGAGATTGTTGGAGGGAGTAGGTGTGCTGGGCAAAGGGGAGCAAAGGAAAAGAAATTGGGACAAATACAACAGCATAATCAATTAAAATTAAAAAAAAAAAAAATATCCCCAAAGCTGAATTGAATCTGCTCTGGGAAAACTATCCCTGATTAGTCTTTTAACAGTATAAAGTCTCTATAAGTGAACCCTCTATAGGTTTTCTATCATCTATCTACCTACCTACCACCTATCATCTATCTAAAAGCTACAATAAAGATATTATAGGAAATTAGATATGCTTAGAAAGGCAAGAGGCTTGGAAATCTACAAATGTTGGAAAACATCGATGCCAAGTTATCATGGAGGAGCAAATGCATCTCCTGGTTTTGCACTTACAAATAAGAAACTGAATTGAAGGAGTTGCTATTCATGCTTCCTTGGCATGCCCAGGGTTATTTACCATAACAGTTAAAGGAAAACAAGGTCAGATGCAGTAGATTATGAGCCTTTTCCTTAACTATGCCAATCATTTTAAGTTAGTAAATGTATTTTTTAAAAAAGAAGTCAAGTTTTGAGATCAGGGCCAAAAGCACTGAAAGGACTGGGTCAAAAATGCTTATTAAAGAGTATGCTATAAAAATACATGGTTCGGATTTCATTTCATGTAACTTGTGGAGAAAATAAAATATAGCTTGAATAATGCATTTCATAGTAATAACATTATTCATGATAGATGAATAAAACTTAGGAATTTGGGATATTACTGCGTGTCTTGTCTGAATAACGACTAAAATGTACTTGTGCTTTCAATTAGTATCACTGCCTTTACAAAGAGTCAAATGAAGCCAAATTGCATAGCGAGGTGAAATGACAATTTGTCAATCCATGGTTCAATTACCTACCCAAAGAGCCAATTTGGATTTTAGATTAAGGATGAATTATTTACACTTATCAAATTAACCACTTCAGAGATAAATTTCTAACACTGTGGACATAACTAGGAAATAAATATATACCAACTAATCATGTAAATGTCTTGCTGTCTCAAACTTCTATGTTCTTACCCTCATAGTTAACATAACAAAGAAAAAGGAAGTTACCATGTAGTTTTGCTTGTGGGTGCTTGGTCTAAGATACTCAAATTTAAGTGGGTGCTACATTCCTTGAATACCCTTCAGAACTGGAATGAGGCACCCCTAACAACAAGGAACAGAATTGCGTTTTCTTATATGCCAAAAATACCTGATTTCTCATATAGCTCAATTGCTTCTCATACTACTTACAGAACAGAGTCATTGTATATTTTCCTAAGTAACTAATTATTCTTATGAGAATTTGTTTAATGTAGTTATCATATATTTATTGATATATCATAGAAAGTTAGATTCAAATTGAACACTTTTGAGAATATAAACATCTTTCAATAAGAACTTCTCACTCTATATAGGGAATAATACTACTTAGCAATTATTTTCCTGGTGTATATTTTCTGTTTATTTGCTAAGTTTTTTTTCCATAAGGATTTCTTAATATTTTATAAAGTAAACCAGACTAAATGCTAAAGCATAATTAAGATAATGGTAATATTATTATATTTGTAAAGAAAACCCATGTGATAAAAAAAATTATTTTAAGAATATCATTCTGGCCCTGGCTGGTAGCGCAGTAGATAAGGTGCTGGCCTGAGAAACCAAAGGTTGCTGGTTCAATTCCCAGCCAGGGCACATAACCAGGTTGCAAATCAGGTCTCCAGCCAGGTCCTTGGCTGAAGGCAGGTGAAAGGCAACCATATGTTGATGTCTCTCTCCCTCTCTGCCTCTCTCCCTTCCCCTCTCTCTGAAAATAATAGATAAAATCTTAAAAAAAAAAGAATACTGTTCTGAACACTGAACTAAGGCCAAAAACCCATATTTAGAAATGCAATACCTAACAAAACCTGAGGTGCCGCTAAATGCCTGTTAAGAGAAAAATCATGTTCCTGTGCTATTTTTTAAATATCATCTTTATTGTATTTATCCATTACTATTTAGCCCCCCTCATCCCCTTACCCACAACAATCACCACACTGCTGTCCCTGTCCACGAGTCCTTTATCCTTTTTGTTTGAGCCTTCCACCCCCTAACCTAGGCTATCTTGATTCTACAAAACTCATTCTTCATTAGTCCCACATTCACGCCTTTGCAAAAATGTTTTTTCTGCCTTAGTACTGCTTATATAAAAATCAAGCAATCTCTTCAGTTTTTCTGGATTTCTATTCTTTGTGACACCATCCTTTATCATTCTGGTTAACACTGACTTTTGCTAATTATGTATCTATAAAGCCCAGGTAGTCATGGTTGAGCTATACAGTTCAGTGCTTTTTCTTTTTGATTACTATTCCTGGATATTTACCTCATTATGTCATATAATCATTTATAGCATCCTTTGTTCTGTCTTCTGAACTAGGTTGTCTTTTCTTTTGCATTTCCATATGGGTTAGCAATGACCTGATACTATCATATCACTCAATTTTATTATTTTCATTGGTCTTATCATTCTCTGCAGAGATCTTATCCATCCATTTATGTACATAATTCGAATGTCTCTCTGCACGGAAGTGTGACTTTAACGAGTACAAGAATCTGTTCTTTACTTTTTTTAAATTTTTATCCCAGAAGTTTCTTAGTTCTTAGTTCTTGACAAGTAGACTCTCAAACTGTTGATGACAGAGTACTGATTAGGTTGTATCAATTTATACTTAACCATTCCTTTGAGCAAGATTTAGGAACAAGCATTCTGAAAGTCCTGTTTCTGCAAAGCATTGGCTAGAGACCCCAGAGAGTGCAATCTGCAGACATTCAATCAGGTGAAAGAGAACTCTTCCCCATCACTTCTGTAATTTGGGCAAATCATAATACTCTCTTCGTTTCAGTTTCTGAAGTTGTATAATGTGGCTAGAAATATAATTGCATTTTCTCTCTTTATAATCTTGAGAGATAAGTGTATGAAAATATTTTGTCAACTTATACACTGTAGCTCTACAGTGCTATAACAATGGTATCTGTGCTATCAACTCCATGTCACTTGTACTGATTTTTTTCAGAGTTTTAAGATGTTAGATAATCCCTCTTTATATGTGTAAGTATACATTTATTCCCTAGAGTTTTATAAACAGTTATGTACATATAAGTGAAAATGTCAGTCACACATTTAATATTAAATATCAATATTCACTTGCTGTCTGTAGATGGCAGCAATGTACCAAATCTCGCATAGCTTTATAGTCAGCCAAGTGAAAAAAGTTATCGGTATACTAAATACCATGTTCTCTTAATAGTACATGAAAATTATTTAAGAGGAACTATAGCATCAATAGGAAATGAACAAAAATATTTTTAGAAATTCTCCTTAGCCAGTCTCAGTCTTTTATTCAGTGAACTAAAGGGTTTCTTCAGTTTGCCCAGCGTGGAAGTCTTTGTCATTTTAACTGAAGGTCACAATAGTTATTGATAAAAATAAAACTCTTTTAAGATAAAAGCAATTCAAAACAATACCACAAAAATGTCCTGTCTTTTAGCAGTGACTATTAAAACTGGATTAATACATGCACACAGCTCTCTTTTATTTGTTTAAAAATTTAAATGACTGAAGAACACTTACATCCAGAAACCTTTTATAAAGAAAGAATGGGAGAAAGTAAAGAAAAGAGATTTCCAGATTTAGACCCCGAAGACAAAGCAAACCCAGAGAAACAGGCCCATGGGAGACAAGAAAAGCTACAGAAGAAATTGAACTGGAGAGAAATATAATAAATCTAAACAATGCCTCAGACTGTCTATCAGAGCACAAAACATATTTTGGTCAGCTATTGAATTTCCTGTCTATAAAATTCCCTATCGCATGTTGAATCACATTGTTTCATTTTTTCCCCCCTTTTTAAATTAAGAGTTCATTGTGAATACTTCAGAAATGTATACCTTTGTTGAGAGTGCAATTGTGTGGAAGAAACATATTCTCAT
>PVIW01000022.1:1086104-1156326 GCA_004026585.1 Noctilio leporinus
AGGGAGAGATGAAGGGAAGTGGGGGGGGGGGGGTGGAGAGAGAGAGAGAGAGCGGGAAAGCGAACACAAAATTGCTCAACATAAGGCTAAATGTGGATGAAACTCACAAGGTTCAAAGCAACGTTCCAAAACAACTTACAGATGTGGGATTTAGTTGTATCAGTGGTAGGTCTTTTAATACTGGCTTACTTAGCTCTTTGACTCTAAAAAAAATCCTAAATCTTGTAAATCCTCCAGGGCCTACTATCTAATTATATTGGATATCCTGCATGTCTCCTCAATAAAAACTACCTTATTATTTAATGGCTGGACATTGGAGTCTTTGAAGACTGGGTTCTGCTCTGTTGGAAATAAATTAAAAATGCTACTTTCCTTTTGCCGTAGTTCCTAATATGGACCTTTATTTTCCATCTCATGATTCCACAACCAGCTGCAATCAAGGATTTTCCTAAAAGAAGGTATTTTCACCAATCCAACACTACAGACTGAGGTACTGCTGCCTAATCCCCTCCCTCTTATGGTGAAAGTCTTTTCCGGTATAACCAATTGTGGCTTTCATGCTCCCAGCCCCTGGTTTATAATTACATGACCTCAGAGAATGAAATCCGTAAACAGCATCAGGTTTCCGCAACATCCTGAAAGAAGGCAGAAGGCTCACAGGTTCAGGGAAATGTCCAGACTATTTGAATATGTCTAAGATTTAGCACACATTCTAAATTGTCCAGCAGTCACTAATTGTTTCTACTTTTAAATCCTCCTTTGAGGATATATTTATTGATTTTAAGAGAGAGACAGGAAAATGGGGAGGGGAGAGAGAAACAATAGTGTGAGAGAAAGGTGTGGACTGGTTGCCTTGCGCATATTCGCCAACAAGGGATCAGACCTGCAGACAAGGCATGTGCCCTCACAGGGGTCGAACACCCCACCTTTGCGGTACAGGATGACGCTACAGCCCACTGAACCACCTGGCCAGGGCCATACTTTGCATTGTTGGTAAATAATGTTTGAAAGGCAAAACTTCTAAATGTTTTTTCCTAAGTTGATTACAACAGTTAACTCAGTTGAATAAAAAGATAAGATTGAAACTGGATATTGTGTATTATGTGTATTTTTAAACACTATGTTCCCAAGTACTTAAAGGGAAAAAAATAACTGATAGATGTTCTATCTATATTGAGATATTTCCTGGAGGGGTGTGTGGTTATATGGGGAATTATTTTTAGAAAGAATTTTATTGTGGCAGTTATTTTGAATCCCATTGTTATTTTCAGTTAGAAAAATGATGAATTTTTAATTGAAATGACTAGTATAAAAATATTTGATTTATTGACATTTGTTGATATTTATTGATATTTGTCACTATAAAAAATAAATACAAAGGTGAGAATCTACTCTTATTAGGACACTATAAATTTTTTTCTTGTACCTGCTTCCATAATCCTCTAGTATTGATTTCTAGTAACATTAGCATCACCAATTCAAATGACAGAATGTACTTTCTAAGAGCATTGTTAAACACCAGACACTCTCTATATAGTACAGCTATCTAAAGGAAAGTATTTTTGAGATGACTGAGTTCAGGCAATTCAACCCCAAAATACGTGTTTTATTTTATCACCATATTAGATGAAAAAAATATCTCATTTAATGAATAGAAAAGGGTAATGCCAAGAAGATGCTGCAGTATATATGATTCAATGTTCTTATGCCAGAGCTAGTACTTGGATCAGGCTGCAAGTACGAAGACTGCACAAATATTTAAATGTCTTTTTTGCATGAAGACCCTTGAAAGCTAAATGATTAAAAGTGTGTATGGGGGATAGAGTGGGAGGAGCAGGTCAGATTCCAATCTAAAATGCATAGTATGTACTGCTGCATCTCTCAAAAAGCTGTTACAGCGATAACCAATAGAAACTGGGAGGTGTATGAGTTGCTTCTCACAAGGCAGGGTGGTTGAAATTAAAGTGCCAAGAATCAGCTGTATGATATGTGGTCCACCTTCATAGAAGGGAAAAAGGAGGGGTATGGAGGGGTATTCTAACATAAAAAAGTCATCATTGCAATATGAGGTATTAAAAATTGCTAATTAAAAACGTATAAAATTATATTTCATATGGTTCTTTGGGAATTTAGATGTAGACTATGGTACTTTTGAAAATCCCTAAATGTTACCAGTAGAAACCAGGAACAGTCTAAAATTAAGGTCTATTTTTGCATTCTCATTTGTTGCTGTATGCATAAGAGTTACAATTACATTATAAAAAGATGTTACAGAAAATACCTATATAATAAAATTATAATATCATATCTGTTGATTTTCATAGTTATACATATATACTTTAACATTGTCTACAAAAATAATCCTGTGTTACAGTTACTTTTATTATCCCTTGCCCATGCTCTATTTATTAAATTTAATGAGCAATTAATGTTTATTGATAAGTAAATTGCCTAAATATTTTCCTAAAAATTGAAAGCCTCACCTCCCAGCACTTTATGTCAACAAATATATAAAAGGGTTCCTTTCTTCCTAATTCTAACATTCATATCCTTTCTACAATAACACATTAATTAACTCTGTTACTGGTTTATAACCAAAACTCATCAATGGATTAGTATTTTTTTTGCACACTGTCCCAAGAAATAAGTTGAACAAACTCATCTTTCCATTGACAAATCACTTTTGCAACTACCAGATGTCTAAAGACTTTTTTCTATAGTTTAACTTTAATGTCAGTATTTCATTATTTTCTCACCCTTGCTCCTAATCCTTTATTCCATAGTAAAACATCAACATATTTAGCTGGTAGCTTTTAGTTAAAAGACAGTGGATTCCTTACCAACTCAAGGCTCCTTTGTAATTTCTGGAGATGCTTGTTATTACAAGTATTCATTCTAATTTTGCCTAATGACCAATTCTAGTGATAAAGGAAACCCCAGGGCAGAGTGAAGGCTTTCACTTTTGGAATAACAAATAATAATAATAATAAACTCCCAACCCAAGATTTGGAATAGCAAGCATGAGATAGGAGATTTTACCTGAGCTCATAGTAGAGGCCTACAAAAAAGGAAATGGGATATTCTAGAGAGATTATAATTTCAGTATTTCTGACAGGATATGATGTGACATGAAGAAGTCTAGTTAGTTTCCAATGTGAAAGTATAAAAATAGTTTCTGTGCCTTCGAAGATGACAAGAGAGTTTTCCTTATACTGCCAGACATTTTGAAGATGTTAATATGAGGAATGAATGGAGAGAAAGTCATAATTTATTGGGCATTTAGTCTGTGTTGGAACCACTACCTATAATGTCATTTAATGGACACAACCATCTAAAGCAGAAATTTATATTCATTTTTTAATGTTAAAAACTAAGATTTTGAGAGATTAACTAAATTGTCTTTGTAGGTATACAACTCAAAGGGACAATGCTGAGATCTGAGAATTGGCTTTCTCTAACTGCAGTGTGTAGCTCTTTTCATAAGGATATATTAAGTAATTGTATAGGTATTTGACCCAAATACATGGGAATATAGACAAAAGAGGCAGCCATTGGTATTTTCCTGGGACATTATGGTCAGGTATGATTAAAAGAGGGTAAAGTAGCTGAGTTGTGTACGGAAGTAGTTTTTAAAATGCACTTTATTGATCTTGCTATTACAGTTACCTCAATTTTCCCCCTTTGCCCTACTCCACCAGGTACACACCGCTCCCTCCAGCAATGTTGCTTAGTTCATGTCCATGGACATGCATGGAAGTTCTTTGGCTTCTCCATTTTCCCCACTGTTTTTAATATCCCTTTGTCCTTTCTGTAACCGCTAATATGCACTTCTTTTCCTTTTCTTTTCACAGCCAGACTATTCACCATTTACTGTCTCTGTTAGCCTCTCAGATCATATTAATACGAAGTTTTCTTTCCATCATTTCAAAATGCTTATGTTAATTCATGTGTTTAAAAAACTAAGTTTTAAGTAATATTAACACGTAATAATTATATAAACTATTGACATTTTAACTTTTTTATATTAACTCTTCAAAATCCAGTATGTACTTTCTAGTATATTGCAATTTGAGCTAGTCACATTTTAAATGACTACCATATTGAATATGGCAGAATTAAAGAATAAAGAAGACTAAATCTTTGGGAATGAAAATAGAGATTGTTTATTTTAGTTCATTTTTTTAGCTCAGGAGAAGTCTGCCTATTACCAAGCAAATGTACATACGACCTGGGAAGGATAATTATGAGATGATATTTTTTTGTAGGGACAAGAAATGAAAGAAACTAGATTAAAATTTCTCTAATAGAAATTTTCAGGAGGTAATTAATTAAATCATGTTATGAGACACTGTAACAGGAGTAGAAAATTTTTTTCTAGTGTAACATTTGTAAAAATATGTATGTGTGTAAATATATTTGTGCATGTGTTTGGTAAAGAAGTAGAGTTTTATCAGGTAGAAGGAATTCCATCCTAGGGAATAAAATACTTGTTGCCATGTGAGACATTCATGCAAAATTCAGGGTGAATGGATGTCAGAATTGGGAAAAGCCTGTTGATAAACTTAGAGCTAGGTTGGGACTAGAATTTAAAGAGTCTTATCACCTGGAGAAATGATGGCCAAATAATTAATATTAAAGAAATTTACTACCATATAAACAAAACATAGTCACCCAATGTAAGATAAAATATTTTTGGTCCATCAGTTTTATTTCTCTTAGAATAACACATAGTCCAATATTTTTAAAATATATGGTTTCTTCAATTTTGCTAGTCTGACACCTTCAATTTGTAACTGAGAATACTGAAAGCTTCATAAAGTTAATGGATTTCTCAATCTCTTAAAGTTCCTTGAAATAACATGGACTAGAACCCAGATCTTGTAGTTCCATAACTTCATCATGCTTCAAATTCTCACTTTTTCTGAAGTATGTGAAAATATGAGCATTAACATATAAATACAAACATGGTTTTTGACATAGATTAGAAGAATGAAAGTCTGTTCCAGAATTACAAAACTACAACTTGCCAAAAAGCAAATTTCAAATACTCTCTTTATCTCTATTCATTTTGCTATGTAATAAAACATTTATGGGTGCACAACAGGAGCTCATTGAGAAAGCTAATTCCTGGAGATGAAAAGAAATACTTCCATTGCCAGTCATCCTTCAAAGATGACATGACAAGAGGTCCATATTAAGGCAGAAAATGAAGAATTTGTTTATTACCTGATGTAGAAGGCAAGAAGGAAACTACTTGTTTTTGTTTTTAATTTGGGTCAAAAAACTGACACCTAGATTTCAGGTCAGGGAGAAATGCCTAAGGGTCCTCCTAAAATAGAGAAACTTTCCATCACTACTCAAAGAAAAGTAAGGAGTTAAGATTATTTTGGAAGGAAATAATGCAGCTTTTTTTTTTTTAAAAGATTATTTTGTAGGAGATATCTAAAGAGTGGCCAAGTTCTGTGAAATCTGAGAACAGCTGTATATAATTTTCTGTTTTCAATAACACTCAATTCATTTCTATTATTCTAAGACATTTGACAAAACCCTGTTAAGGATTATAATATGGTTGTAGTTATCATCTGGGAACTCACAGGGGAGTCTAATATCAATATTTGTGGAAAAATTGGCATAAAAGAGACAAATGTTTGGAGGGAGGAAATTATAGTATGAAAATAGATGTCTATTTTATTATTAGAGTTGTGAGGAGAAAAGTTACATTGATTCCAAACTTTCTGAATTGTGGATTCCCATAAATATCCGGGGAACGAAATCTAATAAAATATTCAACTACTATGGAATAAGTATAAATATTCACTTATATAGAATGTGAATTTAAAGGGTGTAAGACATGAAAGGCTGATGAATCTGAAATGCATGTTTACTAAAATAGTGTATCGAAAACATAATGAGTTAAGTAAGGATGATAGATTACAAAATTAATTGTACAAATATGAAATGTGCAAAGAAAATGGAGCATTTGTAGTTTTCTATAGTTGATCTTATACTTCACAACCATGACAGGACAGCGGAAATCAGATAGTTGAAGCTGTTAATATCACATTGGATCCAATGTGAAATCCATTGGATCTCACATCATTGAAACACCTATAGATATTCAGTTGCTTGGAAAACTTGTCTTTCATAATTCTGTCTCTCCTTTTCAGAATCCTGTCTCTTCTTTCTATCTAACATATACTACATTATGCCTGAGTACACATGAGATAGATGGGTAATAATGCATGTGACCTATCGGTCTTGTTATGGGTTGCTCCTAAAAGCAATCATTGACCATGGATGTGCAAAACTAGGCCTTCAGGAAATGTTTATTAAACCCACTGCCTTAGACCAAGTCACTCATCATTTCCACGTCCACTTTTTAAAAATTGATTGTCTAAATGAGCATTTACGTTCCCTTACAGCAGTGATTTCAAACTTTTTCATCTCAGGGCACACATAATTACTAAAATTCTAAAATTACTAAAATTATTTTAAAATATATTTTTTGCTAACCTGGCAGAATAGGTATCATTTTGATTCATGCACACTGGATGGTTATTGTATTAGCTATTGTCTTTTTTTTTTTTTTTTTTAACAATCGAAGGAAAAACAGGTCAGTGCCCCTGACTAAACAGTCAGGTGTTGCATGTTTTAAAAATTCCTGCTGTGGCAAAAACAGTTAAAAATTGCTGCCTTGAAAGGCAGGAGGAGGCCAGGTATCCCTTAGACACTAACACAAGCTCCTTTGTCCACCTGTGACAGCCACTAAGCACCCTAATATCAGTCCCATGATTGATTGAGAGGAAAGCTGTAGCTCCCATGTGAATTTTTTATCACTAGGAAAACAAATTTTAAGTACCAAAACCACTGTGTAATGCAACTTATAAACAAATTTGAACTCTCTTTGTCCCTGGTTATAAATAGAACTTTTATACAAGTCATTGTATAAAACATTGATAGTATAAATAAAATAATTTTTCTCAGTTATAATGACAAATTTTTAAATATAGTCATCTTAATTATTTTCATAACCAAAAACAGGAAGAAAAACTTCTTGGATGACAGTTTGTTACTAATTACTTTGCTGGTCTTTTAACGACTTAATAGCAACAAAATAGCTGCACATTGGACATAAACTATAGTCATAATGGTACTACAGATTTGCATAGATAATACAGTGAATATGCATATAGGTACCACAGTAAACAGTTTACAAGGATTACATTATACAATCTCATAACAATTGATTAGTTATTTTAAACTTTATCCTGCATATTGTAGATAAAGAAGTATAGATGAAAAAAATTTAAATTAGTGCACCAAGGTCTCAGTGGTAACAAATGGCAACAGTGGAATTCAATTCTAAGCATATGGCTGTTCAACACATTATTATAAATTTATATTTTAGGTTTAAACTTTTTTATGTAGAATCATTAATACAAAATTCAAATATTAAAGAAATACTAAGCTAGGGGTGCTTTTTTCTTAAGAGAAGAAATGGGAAATTTAATGTAAAATTATAAGTAGCTAGCACATACAATTTTGTTCATGCTGTTGTAAAAAAAAAATACTGATGATGTATAATTTCTACCTTTTTGTGCATTTTTCTCAAAATAACTCACTATTAAATTTAGAGTAAATCAAGTATGCCGATTATAGCCATCCATGTAGTGCAATGTAATAATAAGATTGAGTAAAAGCCAAATAACTTAATCACCACCTGTAAGTATTAAACTCAAAGGTATCCAATAGGTCCTTTCACTCAATACAGCCTTAAGAGATTACTGATATAATATGTTCACATTTTTCCATGTCCCTAAAATTAAATAAAGTGACTGAAATCACTTTATTGCTTAAAGATAATGTATTTTAAGGTTACAAAAAGGTAGAGTTATCTGCTTAGATAGGGGATGATGAAGATAATTTGAAAAAGGTGTGCACTGGTCTAAACGAATTACTTTATTGTTTCATCTACCAAAACAATCAAGGGATTATATCTAGCTATGTATCTAACTTTGTACCCGGCATAAGAAAGCTCTGATTTCTCCAAAACATGGAATATTTTTAATAATTGAAGAATTGGAATTGTGGCCAAGAAATAACAATGAAATCTATCCAATTATGATTCTAATGACATGCATACCTATTGCTTTAGCTTCTTGTTCATAACTCATAAATCTAAGCACCTAATCATGTGCCTTTTTAGCAGACTGGCATTTCCCTCCTAATTTTCAAAATCTCTTTGAACATAAAAACTTATTGATAGGCTTCAGAAAAAAAATTAAACAGCTGACTTAGAAAGGTAACACAATCTTCATATTTTAAAAATCATACTGGTCTTTCAGATATTTGTTAAAATTAAATGTTTTATTGTTTGAGAGCTCATTTCATTTAGCTATTGAAAGCTGGGGTGACTAAATCTTTGGACATTTAGAAAATACTCTTAAATATACAACAGTATGATAATGATAACACTTTATTGCAACCATTTAATTAAGAGTAACAGCTTTTTCAAACTCTAGAATCCAATCCAAACATAAATGCGTGGGATTTGATAACTAGAGAATTGTCTTTGAAAGGAACGATGACATGATAGCTAATGCATGCACATGGAAACTAATTAGATTTTTTTAGCTAATGAATCCCCATTTAAATAAATGTGATTCAATAAATAATGGATCCCTATGGAAATGAATAGAATTGGATGACTAACACACCCCACTGAAATGAATGTGATTCAATAGTTATCGCATCCTCATAAATGCGTTAGATTGAATCCCATTCATTTTAATTGCCATAAATTAAAATAGCTTTTGTTCATGGCCTTTTGGCTAAGATCAAATGTTCTGTCCTCCACTTCCGGGCTGTATGCTAACCAAACAGGCAACCTAGACTTATTGACTGAATAGGGCTCTTCCTTCTCTAACATGTAATCTATTTGCTACACACATGCCATTCATTCAATAATAGAAATGAATCTCTACTAAAATCCATTATTGAAAAAACAAACAAACATTTGTTGCAAACCAGACTCCATTAATTTAAATGGGAAAATTTCAATTATTACAAATAGAACCATCCAAATATTGTATTTATGTGCCACTTTTCAAGGAAAAAATCAAAAGAAACTTTCATATCTAAAATCCAATTTGTAATGTATACCTTTTGCTATGTCACTGAAAATCAGAAATCTATTTTAAAAAAATAAAAACAATAATGAGTGAGGAATATACTTTATAAATAAATGTATAACTTTCATGTGACTTTGTAAACATATACTGTGAAAAATAGAATTTTGAAACAAAGTATGATTATAAAAATACTAATCTCTCTAAACAAACTTTTCCAGAGCATTTATCTCAATTACTCCGTTTATCTTCACAGATTTCTGTTTGTGTATACTTTGAGACCATGATTGTCTTATTTATCTGAATATTCCAAAATTATGCAGCATGAGACTATAGTAAATTTTTGAGGAAGTGGTTAATATACACAGGTATATTAATATACATAGGTAAATGTATAGATAAATAAATTGCTTAATAAACAAATAATTACAAGATATTATAGGAATAAGTTGAGTATGGATGTAATAAAACAATAAAATAAAATTTAAAAATAAATAAATAAAATAAGTTCACTGAATCCTAAACATAACTTACCTCGCAGAATAAAGATGAGATATACACAAACTTTCATGAAGTATATAACCTTTATTTAACTTTTCTAACTAATCCCTGAAATATTGAGACAGTTTTTAAATGAGGAAACAATCCAAAAAAGGAGTGAATAAAAGCACAGCCAAAAATGTAAGGCCAAAGTGCAGATATGCAAGATAAGAAATATATATGTTTTTATCCTTACACTATGCTTTCATCACCTTAATGTGCAAAGGTCTCTTATAAAATTGCATTGAATTAATTTGAAAATACAGAAGATTACAGCCTGGGAAAATTGTGTGCAGTATTGAAAATCACTGTCTGGCTCTGGCTGGTGGCACAGTGGATAAGGCACCCCCTGCAAACCCAAAGGTCTCTGGTTCAATTCCCAGCCAGGGCACATAACCAGGTTGCAAGCCAGGTCTCCAGCCAGGTCCGTAGCTGGAGGCAGATGAAAGGCAATCATACATTGATGTATCTCTCCTCTCTGCCTCTCTCCCTTCCCCTCTCTCTAAAAATAATAAATAAAATCTTTAAAAAAATAATTGTCTAAATAAAATGAGAGAAAAATTTAAAATAATGAAACCTACCTCAAACAACTACTTTCAATTATTTATGAGAAGAAAAGAAACAGAAAAATAATGTTACTAACTTGAGTAAAATGTGTTATTTAAATGATTAAATAATAGGATTAAAATATAGTAGAGATATTCAGTTTAGCTAAAGACATTAATCTCTAACCTAATATATAGAAATTACAAAAATCTCCAACAAAATTATTTTGTCAGAATCTTGAATGAAGACATAGAATTTGAAAAAAAAAGGATTATTTTCAAAAACAGTTTTCTGAAACCTGAAGTTCAATCCTCTTTATATATAACTTCTCCCATTTGCCAATGACTTACTAATTGAATTTCAAATTATTTTAAATAAATATGACTATGATAATGTTTCAATTTTTTAACACACATGCAAATATTGGCCAATAAAAATGACGCCATGTACAGAAAATATTTACAGAATATAGTTTATTGTTATTGTATGCATATTTTATTGAAACTTAAATCGGAAATCTAACAAGAAAGTAATATCTCCAACCAGAAACAAAGGTTTAAGTGCACTAAATCAGATTACACATATGGAAGATTTGTCCTGAAATGTCATAATTAAAACAGTTTAAGCAGCGGATACTTTCAGGACAGACCTACGTATGTTTAATATATTCACTACTCTTGACTTTTCACTTATTTTAAAATAAATCCCCAAACAATAGCTTTACATTGATTTTTACACTAGGTGACTTAAAAATATATTTTCTTACATTTAAGATTTATGAAAAGAACATACGTACAAATTATTTTACAATGTAAGGATTTTTAAAATATTTGATGACTCCTAATTTCCTCTGAATACCACCTGAAATCTCAAATGTGACACTTGAGGACCCTCAATCTTTCATTGGAAAAAATACTCTTCATATTTAGACACAAAATTAAGTGTAAAAAGGAGATAACTTTTTATAGCTGTAAGAAAGAAATGTATCAGAGTCCTAATTGATAAAATCTTCACTTTATGGTGAGAAAGGAAATTATCAGCCAAACTAACACAATATTTAAAAAAATAATAGAACAGTTAGAGTTATTATAATGTATGTTACATTCAGATAATCTACGACCATGCTTGGTTGGAACCTTTCAGAAAGATTATGCAACTAATTCTGTCTGTGATATTGTATAGCACTTCCCAGTTCTGTGATGATAATGATAACAAAGCACACCATTTAAACATATATATGAAAAGCTTTAAAACTCTTTTTTCAAAAATAGGTGGCATAGCATGGCGGATGGGAGCATGTTATCTGAATTTAAAGTCATAACTCCAGCTTTGCCATTTACTTTCATTGTTGACTCCTGGTAGAGAGCTATTCTCTCTAGTCACAGTGATAGCATTGTTAGATAGATGAAATAAATTAGTGTTGCAGAAGTAAATAGAATAGTGCCTGACGTAATAAATACCATATAAACGACTTTAGCATATACTTTTAAAATAATGTTCTGCTCATTCAGAGATACAGAGGAAGCTCTTAAAAGTGGATGTCTTTTAAAATAAATTACATTGAATACATGTTGAAAAACCACACCATTAGGCCTTGGCTGGTGGCTCAGTGGATAAGGCGCGAACCCAGAGGTTGCTGGTTCAATTCTCCAGCCAGGGCACATAACCAGGTTGCAAACCAGATCTCCAGCCAGGTCCATAGCTGGAGGCAGGTGAAAGGCAACCATAAGTTGATGTTTCTTTCTTTTCCTCTCTGCCTCTCTTCCCTCCCCTCTCTATGAAAAATAATAAATAAAAAATATATATATTTTAAACCATACTATTGAGAACAATATTACTTTGTCTATTCAGGAAAGATACTTGGAAGTTTATTCTCTAGTTTGCCTTGGCATATGACTAAAGAGTGTTTTTGAACCTTAAATTATCCATAATTTATATTGATTAAATTCATTGACTAATGGATATCCTGGGTAGATAAAGATATAAAAATCAGGCAAGTAATTATTTTTTATAGAAAACCAGAAGACACATTCTATTAGAAAGATTATTCCATTTTAGAACAGAAACTTCTCTATCAATTTCTCTTTTATGCCATCTTGATAACTCCTTACCTGTCAAAAAATTTAAGCAGTTATACAGCTGTGAGTTGAAGCTCTTTATATTGAGAGATATTTTTCTATTTCTATTCAACAAAGCAGACATAGATCCATGTTGTCTGATTTCTCCATGCTTTCTGATTTAATTTGAATAAATTACATGGAGAACATTTAGAGGAATGGAATACACATGGTGCTGTTATTTGCAGAAATAGTAAATGCTGGAAAAGTAGCCAGTAACTGCAGATATACCAGTTGCTACTTTGGTTTTAATAACACCATTTAGCTTAAGATGGAAAATTGTTATTTCACACTAGAGGGGGTTTCTGATTTTAATTTGGCCTTCCCAAAAAGGTGAGAAGCTTCATTAAAGATATCCCTCTGTTCATTAATTAATTGATAAGCAGCTGTAATAAAGTGCTTACAGGAGTAGTTGTGATTAGGAATTTCTTTAGAACCAATATTTCAGAAAGAATAAACTATCAACAAAGGACTATTCTTAACCAGTGTTTAATATGCACAAGAGTAAGGTCAGAGGAAGTTTATATTTCTCTGAAGCTTTGAGAAACACATTTTAAATCTCAAGATAATTTGCTACTTAAAGCATGATTTCCCTGAATTTTATAAAAGGTTTAATAGTGCATAAGAGATTTGGGTAATTGTTTTACAGGCGTATTTATATTAAATATTTATACATAATTTTATTTATATGTTTAATATTGTGGAGGAAGTAGATATTTTAACATAGTAATTGGTAATATTCTTTCCCTCACTTTCTTCTTTTTAAACTTTGTCTGTTTTAGCAGTAGATTTTGGGATATTGCTCTGTTTTGCTTAAGATGTAGGAATATGTTGACTCACTTTTTCACTACATTCCCACCCTTTTTGTTTCAGAGCTGGTGTGATGCATGCTTTTATTCCTTTATTCTTCTTTTTTTCAAGAACCTATTCAAATTCTTTAGGGTAAATTGTCCCTATAACCATAGAAAAATTTAATATTACAAACTAGGGTTTGAAAGGCAGTCAACAGTCACATATACACATAAATATGTTATATGGCAAACTTCTGGAATAACCAAGTAAGGAGCAAGGCAGACTCTCAACCTAGTAAACAGGCTTTATCTGGAAATATATATATATTTAAAAAACAAACATTTAAAGGCTCTGAAAATTGTCTAGAGGTATGGGGAAATAGTATTTTTAAAAATCTACTTAATCTAAGTAAAAAGCAAGACCTGTGGGGTTTAAGTCATGATTAACTTCCGCATGTAAATGGATCCATCATAGGAAACCATCTCTGGTCATTTACCCCAGATAGATGCAATCAAGAGAGCAGGGCATTCTCTCCCTTCAGATCCCAGTCTTGGGCTAAATTTTTCACCTCAGATAGGACAAGATGCTCATGGTCTTCATCTCTCCCAGCCTCTTGTTGTAGAAGTTCTGTTCTGGGCAGTCACAGCTGAGATGACTAGGGCAGCCTTCCTCTACCCAGCCCTAATTCGATGGGTGCAACTTCTACTTAAGAGATGCTGAGGGGAAACCTTGGGTCCTGGACACTCACAAACCAACTAGCATTCATGGTGGAGTTTCCAAGCAAAAGAGTCAAACCAAGAAGATGGGGACCACCCAACCAGGTCATAAAGTAGGCATGCCACTCCAGGAGAAAGGGGCTGCAAACTTCACCCTTTGCTCTTGTGAAATAGCTCAGAGGTTATATCAGAAAGTCAGGCCATGTCTGTACTTGAGGGGATGAACTTCACATAAAATATAACATGAAGTATTCTATGCCTTAGGACATTGTTCAACATAACACAGAGGACTAAAGAAGACAGTTTTAGCTCGTTGGCACCATATCTACGAGTGGGAAGGCTGAACATAAGTTTAACAAAAAAATCCAAGAAAAAAGTCAGCCAAGAAAACCCTTCCTGAGATTATTAGTCACTTTCTAGGATTAGGAAGGCTGTACATAAGGCTAGGCAGCATGCATTCAGAAGTGTTCAGAGTAGGGCATGTGAGTACTCAAAAACACTCTCCAAACTATGCATAAATCAATCAACAGAAAGAATCCTCACTTTCTCAAGCTCCTGAAGCTAGGATCTTACATACAACCTCTGAGCAAACATGAACTGAAAATAAGCAACATTGACCCAGGAGCAAGGTTTTAGAAGCATTGCTTTAAAAAAAGTGACCATATAAATCCATAGATGTCTGGAAATTCAGGTGCAGGCCTCAATTGCACCCTTCGGGGAGTGATAAGAGAGAGAAAATTCAAGTTACTAGTCCTTGGTTAAACAAGCAAAAATGTAAACTTCCTAAACAGTAATAAGCATCCAATGGTGAATGGCAACAATCTGTCGAGCCAATGAGGTTTAAGAATAACTTGTGTCCAATAAGTGAATTATACTGACCTAAGGGTGATGCCCAGAGAACCATTTTAAAAGCAAAGAACAACAAGGCCCTGGCTGGTAGCACAGTGGATAAGGTGCCAGCCTATGAACCCAAAGGTCGCTGGTTCGATTCCCAGCCAGGGCACATAACCAGGTTGCAAGCCTGGTCTCCAGCCAGGTCCGTAGCTGGAGGCAAGTGAAAACCATACACTAATGTTTCTCTCCCTCTCTGCCTCTTACCCTTCACCTCTCTCTAAAAATAATAAATAAAACATTTTTAAAATAAATAAAATAAAAAACAGAGAACAACAAAAAAATATCTGAGCAGAGACAGCAGAAGCTACATACTGGAATGGAATTAGATTTCAGCCATGTCACCAAATAAACAAACAAACAAATGACTAAGTTAACACCAACAGCATCAACACCTTAGTCAGGAGACCAATATACAGAATTGCTACAATATATTTCCAAAAATGTCCAATTTAGAATAATTTTTGAGATGTGACTTTCCCAAAAGGAAATGGAAAAATATCTAACAGAAATTGCTTTGGAAAAGGTCCAGATGTTACTCTTAGTCAAGAAGAAAGGCTTCAAAGCTCTATTATCATATTTTTATAAATAATTTCAAAAAATTAAAGAGACAATACTCAAAGAAGTAAGGGAGATATAATAACAATATCTCATACAGAAAACTATTATTAAAATATAAAGATTTATAAAAGAACCAACTGGAAATTTTGGATCTGAAAACTACAATAACTTGAAACCATAAAACTAGAAGAAAAAATAGGGGACAAGCTCTTTGATATTAGCTTTAGCAATTATTTACCGGATGTGATACCAAAATTATAGACAACAACAGCAAAAATAAAACCTGACATTATATTTAACTACAAAGCTTCTGCAAAGCAAGCAATCACAAAGTTAAAGGACAACATATGGAATAAGAGAAAATATTTCCAAACCATATGTCTGATAAAGGGTTAATATCCAAAAAGTTAAGGAACTCCTATTATAAGTCAATAGCAAAAATAATAATAATATAATTTAAAAATGGGTCCTGGCTGGTGGCTCAGTGGATAGGCACCAGCCTGCAAACCGAAAGGTCTGTGGTTCGAGTCCCAGCCAGGGCACATAACCAGGTTGCAAGCCAGGTCTCCAGCCAGGTCCATAACTGGAGGCAGGTGAAAGGCAACCATACATTGATGTCTCTCTCCCTTTCTTCCTCCCTCCCTTCCATTCTCTCTAAAAATAAAGAATAAAATCTTTTTTAAATGGGCCTCTCTGGCCTAGTGGCTCAGTTAGTTGAAGCATCATCTAACATACCAAAATGATTGTGGGTTTGATTCCTGGTCAGAGGGGCACATACCTAGGCTGTCGGTTAGATCCCCAGGCTGTTCTCAGTATTTGTAAATCCAATAGGCTTTTGACTAATAACAGCAAAAATAATGGGGATATGGAGTCATATGAGAAAGTATATTTAGTGAACTTAAGGAGAGTTTAGGCCCTTTTATATATTTTCCACTACTTGAAAGGAAGGTAGTAATTCTGAGATTGTAGCATTCACTGGGCTTTTTAAAGTAATAAAACATTCCAAAGGTTAAACAAGGTCATTAAATGGTTGTAGGAGTTCATAAATTAGTCACTATAGATCTTTTTTTTTTTTTTTTTAACAAAGCCACTGAAAAAAAAAGCACAATGATTTGGAATTACATTGATTTATCCATTTAAATGTGCCAATATATATCCCCTTTCACTTTTAATTTAGATATATAACCAAGAAAATGTGAGTCCTACTAATTAGAATTTTTGTACTAAGAGTATTTCAGTATATACTAATTGATTTTTATCTATAAAGCCAAAAGTACTAAAATAGATTTGACAGGAAATGTGTCTTCTCTCATGTATCTAAGACAGTAGAATAACTTGGAGAAAATAACACTTGGTTAAGGGATAAAAATATAGGTGGGTAGAGAAACATAAAGTGTTTCTTGAATAATTCTTGAGTTATTGACAGTCACATATGAAAATAAAATGCATCTTCTAAGCCCCAGCCAGGTGGCTTAGTTGGTAGAGTATCAGCCTGATGCATCAAGATTGTTGGTTCAATCCCTGGTCAGGGCACACACAAGGAGCAAACAAAGAATGTGTAAGTAAGCAGAACAATAAATCAATGTTTCACCCCCACTCTTTCAAATGAATAAATTTAAAAAATGTAAAAGTAAATAAAATGCATCTTCTATTCTGAGTTATGCCTTTAAAATAAATTGCAAGTAAAACTTTGGTTAATTGATTGTACCATATAATTTGTTAGCTTTTCTGAAGTAACATGGTTAATGGAGAAAAATCTCAGAATTTAGGATTTTCTGAGCCAACTGTAAGGTAATGAGGATGCATAGCATGGAAGGGTAGAGCACAGGACAGGGGATCTAATGGACAGACAAAGGAGTTTTTGTTGTTGTTGTTGTTTGTTTATCCTATTTAAGAATCAAAATGTACTTGGGCAAAAAGTATAGTATGTCCAAATCTAAAGAGTCAGATGAGTAGGAAAAACCAAGCTAACAAGCAGTTTGTGTGTCTACACAGGGAGAAATGAGGTAGCAGTCTTGACTGTGTTGCTTTCTTCAACTCGTGCTTGTGGCTAGCACATGTCTTGGAGTGACTCATCTGAAACTTGGTGTGTACAGTACAGGAGTGGACCGTGCGCATCCAACCGCGCCACCCAACCAGGCCTAAAGATTTATTTTCTTATTACCCCTACTACAATAACCAAGGGATTGACTTGCTATTCCTATGGACAGCCTTCATTTCTGTCCTTTCTAATGAGTGTTTACAGTGTCTATAGTCCTCTAGGCTCCACTGTACAAGATCTTTCTTGCCTGATGACGCCTGGGTGTGTGGTTTTAAGTTGAACTCTCCTGAGGCTATGGCTCTATGAGGAACGCTACCTGAACAGAAAGCAAAAGCAATTTAGAAAAAAAAAAAAAAAAATAGAACTAGTACATAAATTGAGCTGATAGAGTTACAAAGAGAAAGAGAGAGAGAAAAAAAAAACATGACTTTAGAATTAGTGGCTTAAGTGAAAGATATTACACGATAACTGTGACGAGACCCCATCTTTCCTTTAAAAGGTATTGGCAGAAAATGGGAAGCATGCCTTTAAACAATATTTTAAATTCTGAGATTAATCTACATTTCTTGCAATATTCCATATGGCTTTTATCTTAAGGATAATCACTATCATTTAAAGTTTTTCATTACAGCAATGCTATATAATGACCCCATTTGGAAAGGAAGTGCACATTGTTTCAATAAAAAAATACATTTTCCTTTTACTCTAATTTTCATTTTAGAAAGATGATACTTTTTAAAGATTGATACTTCATTTTATTATTTTATTGAATTTTGGGGGGTGACATTGATTCACAAAACTATACAGGCTGCAAGTGTACAACGCAACAAAACATCGCCACTACACTTTATGGTGTGTCCATGGCTCCAAGGACAGTCTCTTTCCATCCCCATGTTTCCCCTCTTCACCCACCTTCTCCTGCTCCCATCCCTTTACCTCTGGCTACCATCACATTGTATTTTCTCCCTCTCTCTCTCTCTCTCTCTCTCTCTCTCCATATATGGCTGCCAGGTTACATCAATGTCACACAAACCAGTCTCGTTATATTAACAATGGCTGGACTTTTTCTGGACAGATAGACCTTGGCTTAGTTCTCCATCCAGGCTCCCAGCCCTTTTCCCCTCTAACAACCTTCAGTCTGCTTTCATGTATCCATGCTCTGTTCCTATTTTGTTCATCAGTTTTTTGGTTCATTATATTATTCCACATATTAATGAGATCATATGATATTTGTCTTTCTCTGACTGGTTTATTTCACTTAGCATAATGATCTTTAGTCCCATTAATGTGGCTGCAAAGGTTAAGATTTCCTACATTTTTACATCCATGTAGAATTGTTACTGTACCACAGCATTTTTATTCTCTCATCTACTGATGAGTGCATGGGCTGTTTCCAGATCTTGGTTATTGTAAATAACATTGCAATGAACATAGGAGTGCGTATATTCTTCCAAAATAGTTGTTTGGGCTTCTTTGGGTATATTCCCAGAAATGGGATCACATGGTCATAAAGTCATAAGGTCATAAGATCTGCATTCCCACCGACATTGCAGGGAGACCCTTCTATCCACATTCTTGCCAGCATTTGTTGTGTGTTGATTTATTGATGATGGCCATTCTGACAGGTGTGAAATGATATCTTAGTGTGGTTTTAATTTGCATCTCTCTGATGATTTGTGATGTTGAGCATTTTTTCATATCTCTACTGGCCATCTGCATGTCTTCTTTTGAATGTGTCTATATGTAGTCTTTTGCCCATTTCTTAATTGGGTTGTTTGCCTTCTTGGTACTGAGTTGTGTAAGTCCTTTATATATTTTAGAAATTAACTCATCAAATGTATTATTTGACAAATATATTTTCCCATTCAGTGGGTTCCCCTTTCATTTATTGATTATTATTATTATTATTATTTTTTTTGCTGAGCAAAAGCTTTTTAGTTTGTTGTAGTCCCATTTGTTTATATTTTCTTCTATTTCTCTTGCCCAAGAAGATATGCCAGCAAAAACTGCCAATGCTTTCTTCCAGGATTTGTATGGTTTCCCAACATACAATTAAGCTTTTCATCCTTTTTATTTTTCTGTATGATGTAAGAAGGTGGTCTAGTTTTATTTTGGCATGTATCTGTCCAATTTTCCCAGAACAATTTACTGAAGAGACATTCTTTATCCAATTGTATGTTCTTACATTCTTTGTCAAATATTAATTTGTGTGGTTTTATTTCTGGGCTCTTTATTCCATTCCATTAATCTCTATGTCTGGTCTGAGCCAGCATCGTGCTGCTTTTATAACCATGACCTTGTAGTATTGTTTGATATCATGTATTGTGACTTCTTTAACTTGGTTCTTCTTTCTCAGTGTTGCTGTGGCTTATTCAAGGTACTTTGTGGTTTCACATAAAGTTTTGGAATTTTTGTTTTAGATCTGTGAGACATGCCATTGGTATTTTAATAGGAATTGCATTAAATATTTAGATTGCTTTGGGTAATATAGACATTTTAATTATGTTATTTTTTTTCTATGCATGAACATGCTATTTGTTTCCAATAGCTGTGTCTTCCCTAATTTCTTTCTTCAGTGCCTTATAATTTTCTGAGTACAGAACTTTTACCTTCTTAGCTAAATTTTTTCATAGATACTTTATTTTTTTGTTGCAATAGTAAATGTGATTGCTTTCTTCATCTCTTTTTCTGGGAGTTTGTTTTTGGTACATAAAAATGCTACTGATTTCTGAATATTAGTTTTATATGCTGCTACTTTTCTGAATTCAGTAATTAGATTAAGCATTGTAGTTTTGGGGGGAGACTTACAGTTTTTTTTATACACAATATCATGTCACCTGCAATTAATGACATCTGATTTTTATTTCTATGATTTCATATGCTCTGATGATGGAAAACAATCACTACATTAACTCAGACTTAAAAATGATGGTAATGTAAAATTTAACTCACACTGGAAGTAAATACTGATATAAAGGCTTTTTTCTGAACCTATTAATTTGGAGCACAATCTGTATTGTGAACTGACAATAAGACACAGCACATACAACAGTGTACCACATTATGTGAACAGATAAAAAACCTGCTCCTAGGGATTATACAACTATTATTCATCATGCAAAATGTGTCCACCTAAAGATCATCTGTGCACAGATTTATGCATATGTACATATATATTATTTGAACTTGCAAACCTCTGTGCTTTTCTGTTTTTCCCCTGGAGTTTTGGCCATCTTTCCTTTTGACTGTTCAAATTAAAATATTAGCAAAACCAGCCATGAGTCTCCATCATTTTTTTATTATGGTAACACTTACCTTCATTTGAACAGTCATTGGCCACAAATCTTCAGATGTAGTGTTAGAATGCCAACTTTCTGATACATAACAATATACAGAATTCTCAATAGAATGCGTCTAATTCAGAATTATGTAACTGAATGACCATTAGGTCTGAAAAGGTTTACTTAAAAGAAATCAAAGGAAAATAAAATCAGTATATACCATTGCTAAATTGCCAACATTAAACTTGAGAGTGTTCATGAGCAAACTTAATTCTGTTTTGCTGACAAATAAAGCAGAGAAAAACGCAATGATTTTCATTTGTTTAGTAGCACTGCAGCACACAAATGTCGTCTTCTGGAACCATATCTATCAGACTAAATGACTGAATTTATATCAGCTACTTGATGGAATAAAATAAAGTCATTTAAATAGGACATACCCGGTGGATCAATGTTTCCTGCTTTGAAAATGAATACCTTAGTTTTCCCTAGGCATTTATGTGGAAACAAGAGATCATTATTCTATGACAGAGTTTCATTCCATTGACATTTCTAAACAGAAAAAAGCTTCTTGCTCTGTGGGTCTCTGAGTTTGTTCGCAAATGATATGTAGATCATTGGGAGGGGAAAATCCATCCTTTTGAAAAATGGGCATTTTAACTAATATTAAATCTGATTTGTCAACTGTTTTAACTCTTTTCCTTTTTCATATGTAAACCAGCACTGAAAAGGGAATATTAACTTTTTTAGGGGACAAGGATACCCATATTGACTAAATGACTGAACTGATTCATTAAACAAGGCCTTAACAGCCTAACAGAATAGATGGAACTTCAAAAGGTGCCAAACCTGTGACCATGGAACATCTCTGGCATGAAAGTAATCAATACAGCTATCCCATTTTCTTTTTTGTGAAGGATTTTATTGCCATTTACTACAGTTCCTAGGCCTTGTTTTTAGATTTTTTTTTTCTTTTAAGAATAGTTCATAAACCTGACTGATACAGCCTGCCAAGAATAAAAAATAACTGCTATATTAAAGGTTCAGGTTAGAATGAAACTGTGTGGCCAATTATAAGTAATGTCTTAAAATTTTCAGAAAGACACTATCATGCAGAAATCAGAGTGGCTTAGGACAGTCAGAAATCTGATTGTTCTTTTTGAGCAATGACTTAGTGTTGAATCCTAACTAAAATAGAAACTATATAAAAGTGTTTTCTAATATTCTATGAGTTTTAGGGACCATGCTCTGAAATTATGTTATAGGTAACTACAGACAACTGTATTTAACAGTGTACTATCTTTGGCATAAATATAGACATGACATAATATGCTAATTCCACACATAGTACACATCATTCATTCATTCAACAAACTTGTTATCTATGTGATCTGCAGAAAATGCTAGGAATGTACGATTGAAATAAACCTTTACAGTTTAATAGGGGGAAAAGTATTCTGTCATGGTATGACATAAGAATATCTAACCACAGCTACCATTTTATGCACACAACTTGACTTTCTGCAGACCCTGACAATCTTATAGTACATACCTGCATATCAGAATGCTAAAGTGTATCTACAATTTCTTTATTGACCTCTGTAGCTTATATACCAAAAGTTTTTTTTTAAATCCTCACCTGTGAATGAGGGTATTTTTACTGATTTCAAGAAAAGAAAGGAAGATGGAGGGAAGAAGGGGAGAGGGGGAGGGAGGGAATGAGAGAGAGAGAGAGGTGAGAAAGAAGCATCAATTGGTTGCTTCTTGTATGTGCCATGACTGGGCATCAACCCCACAACCTTATAGTGCACAAGATGATGCTTCAACCAACTGAGCCACCTGGCCATGAAATGATTTCCACTCTTAACCCTGTATTTCCACATGTGTACACAACCAACTCCCTGCTCTGCTAATAATACTGTCTCAAACTTGTTTTTATAAAAATAAAGGAATAACCTGTGAATTGGCTGCCTTATGGTCCCACCACTAGAACATCCAGTTCATTTGCTACATATTCTGTCTTTTCTGTTATGATGGTTCATGTCTTTATGTCTTATAGAAATCAGTCCTTCCAGTTGTTTCAAGAATCTCACACCCAGTCCTGGCCGGTGGCACAGTGGATAAGGTGCAGGCCTGTAAACCCAAAGGTTGCTGGTTTGATTCCCAGCCAGGGCACATAACCAGGTTGCAAGCCAGGTCTCCAGCCAAGTCTGTAGCTGGAGGCAGGTGAAAGGCAACCACACATGGATGTCTCTCTCCTCTCTGCCTCTCTTCCCCTCTCTCTGAAAATAATAAAAAAAAATTTTAAATCTTGCTTTTTCAATCCTAAAACATATGACATGTTTTAGTCTTTTATTTTATATTTTACATATTTTTCTATATCAATGTCTGATTCAACTTAAGATCCTTAAAATGATTATGAAATGTCTATTTCCACTCTCAAGTGTAAAACAAAATTATGATCTTAATTTCCCCTATCTGGCCAGCTGCTAAGATACCAGCACGGATATTCAGAACACTAGTCTGCACCTACCTGGTTGTGCCTGCTTTGGAAACTGCAGCTGTTTACTAGTCCAAATCTGTTAAGACTTTTTAAACATCTTGATGGAAATAAAATAAACAAGAAAGATTATTGGTGCCTTTTTGGTTTTAACTGTGAATATTTTTTATAAATCTTGGGAAAAGGCATCATTGTGTTAGTAACTGTTCTCCTCAGAATATGATAGGAAGCGCTTTTCCATCAATTAGACAGGAAAGCATGCTTCCTATTTTTTCATATATTCTATTTCTGCTCTATTTGATCAGTTACAACTCTTTATGAAAAAGTGCTTCCCTAATTTTAGAGTTTCCAGGTTCCTTTTGGTGCATTATGCTTATGGGTTATTTTTCCTTTTCCTGAAATTTAATGTGTCTGTCTATGGGATAATGTCTGGATATTTCAAATTAATTTATATCCAAGTTCTGCTTTAATTCTCACAAAATTTTTCTTAAGCAGATGCAAATACTGCCCTTATCTTACAGAGGAGGAAAAGCACAGCTTAAAATGGCTATGGTATCTGTCTAAGGGCACCTGTTTAGTAGTGGAAGAATCTAAATAAAGATCTATTTAATTGAAGCCCCTGATAACCACTAGAAAATACTATCAAAGTGTTCATTTTAAGCAATGTAAAAAATGTATAAGGAAGTAGGACATAGGTCATAGTGGGTGGAATCTGCTCCCACAATAGGGGGATGAGCTACATCTGTGCATAAACATTTGTCAAGTTTAGCCTTCAATCCCAAGATCCTAAGCTACCTCATTTATAGAAATTCTCAGTCCCAATCAGGGACAAGATGGAGGAAAGGAGCAATTCACGTTTTAATCCTCATCGTGCAAAGATTGAAATAATTACTTCTCTCCATCTGCTGACAATGATTGGCAGAACAAAAGCTTACTTTCAGAGTTCTATATGCAAGTGCTAAAATAATAGTCTTGAGCAATGGCTGGCTCAAAAATTTGGCAGGTTCCACTTTTGTTTTCTGAGAGCTGACTGGAGTCTCAGAATGGGAATAAGAAAAAAATAAAATAGAGTGGTATCTTCTTATGATATGTAAGAGGACTTATAAAATTGTAAGTACTAAACAACTAAATAACTATCTGCTTTACACAGCACAGTAAGCTACTTAATGGTTAGTTTCTATCTTTGGATTACTGTCAAGATTTTCAATTTCATTATAATCCTTTAGAATAAAATTTTAAAAAGATTTTTGTCCGAAATTGATTCTGCAACCAGCATTACATTCTGTTTTCATTTTTATTATTATTTTTTATCCTCACCCAAGGATAATTTTATTGACTTTAGAGAGAAGAAAGAAGACTGAGAGAGGAAGAGAAATATCGACGTGAGGGTAAACATCAACCCTTTGCTTCCCATACAAGCTCTGACCAGGAATGAAGGCTGCAATCTAGGTATGTGCGCTGACCAGAACTGAACCTGGAAGCTTTTGGACCTCTTCTGAAGGATGGGCTTCTTGTTGTACAGGCTTCTGCCCCTGGGTGAGTGATACCATTGGTATCAGTGTACCAGCTGGTGGTGTTGGGAGAGGTTGTGTTTGGCCTCACTGAATTTTTTTTAAGACTCTCTCAAAGCATTTGCCCATTTCACGATGGGTGATTTACAAGCACATGTGTCCATACTGTACTGAGTGTCAGCAGTTTTTGACTAAAAACAGCCTGCACTCCATGCCCGACCCTCCTCATTCAACCAATCTTACCCTGAGTGACTTTTTTGTTTGTTTTCTCAGATGAAAAAAGTCTCAAAGGAAAAAGTTTTGCAAATGTGGAAGAAGTGAAAGAAAAAACAACACAAATGCTAAAAGGTATCAAAGTTGATGAGTTCAAAAACTGTTTCAAGCAGTGGAAATAACATCTTGATAGATGTATTGCATCAAATGGGGAGTACTTTGAAGGTGACTGAAATTTAAATATATAAGAATAAATATACAATTTTTATAAATAAATTTCATTTTTCTTCCTCCCTTATACCTGTGACAAAAGTTATCTTCCTATTTAATATATGGTACAGCTTTCCAAATTTACACAAAATATCTTAGATTTATTTAATTCATTTTAATCAAGTATTCAATTTTTCTAATCAAATTTTTTAATCTATTTGGCTATTTATTTAAAAGTACATTTGGTGCAGAGTCTACATTTTTAGAGTATCTCGGTTATTTTTGCAAAAGGAGATAAGGTATGGTATATGATTATTAGAGTTACACATTTAATATGTTTTTGAGATATAAGTAAAATAATATCACCCTAACAAGAAAATTACAATCATGTTTGAGAGAAAGAAGGTAGCTTAATTTGAGTAGGCTACAAATAAATTTGTGAAGGCTAGTTGGAATGACATAGAAACCAAATCAAAGCTAAAGGATTTTACTTAGTGTTAGAGGCAACAAATCAATGATGATAGTAAAAAAGTCACAGAAACTTTTTCATTTTTCTGCAGAACTTCTTACCTGCCTGCTATATATAACTATTATTACTAAAAATTTAAAAACCAAGTTATATCTGTTTCTATCTCTGTTCTAAGCTTCTAGAATAAACACAAGGGAGAGCTGTCCTATATTAAGGGGCACTTCTGATAAATTAAATAAAAGCATATAAAAACATATTGAGGTGTTATGGACCATTTATGATCTCTGAGTTTTTTATTGAATGAAAACTCTTTGGGACAGGTAACAGGATGTCAGTTACAAGTCTTTCCCCATTGTATTCTTAATACGGCTTTTCTTTAACAACACAGAAACAGTCATTTTCTTTCCATGCTCTTAGACATATTAAAAATTATATGTACTCTTTCCAATATCAAATATATCTTTGCTTTTGCTAAAAATATTTGTTCTGCTAAGTACTTTGCAATATCATTTACTGTTGTATGTTACAGAAGACTCAGTTTTACTTTCCATTATTAATAATATATAAATGCATTTTTACTCAAAATTTCTTCTTTTTATAATAAATTATGTGAGGCAATATATCTCTCAATTTAAAATACACATTAGATTGTCAATTTGGGGACCTTTTTCACCACACCTATTACTGGGCTTGTGTGAAAACTACAGTAGTAAGGTACTGCCCGCACCCCAGCCCTAAGTGATGATCTTGTCACCTTCTCTCTGCCTTGCTTAAGGGGAGATGAATCCATATTTTTCATCTGCTCATGGTCAACAATTTCATGCTCATAGTTGCACACAGCTAGCAGGTGATCAGAAGACTAAAAGCCTCTCTCTCTTAGCATCTGAAATATCCAAGTTTCATGGTGAATGCTTAGACCCCCAGAATTTCTAGCTCTTTTTAAATCTCTGAAAACCATTATTTTTCTTTGCTGAAACAGATTGTCTCGGACTTAGCCTGTGCCCTGTCACCATTTTCTCTGTCTGTGTAGTCACATGTGCATTATCTCCAGTCACCACTGACATTATCAACCCTATGCTTCCAGTAACTTGAATTAATGCTCCCTAATGACTTTGTGCAAAAAATACAAAGTGTACAATTTTAAAAAAGTATTTTTTTCAAAGTAGAGTGTCAGTCATACAGGCCAATAAGCATTCAGAAGTCTGTTTGAAATTGGGAAGCTGTACCTTATGATGGCACATAAGTTTGTAAACTATGTGTATTCATGTGTGTCAGGCCAAGGGTGTTTGTTTGCTAATCCTACCTTATTACTATTTGTCAGATGTAGCTCTCTTAGCAAGGTTGATTATTGTGCCAAGTTGCTAGTCAATACTTAATTTTCAAGGCAGCCATGGCATCATTCAACTTTGGGGCCTGGATCATGGACCATATCTGGAGGTGGCTTCAGGTATCAGTTAGAATTCTATGTGTCATGTAATCCCACGATAATAACAGAAGTTTTAGGTAAAACACAGTCAAATAAACCATAGATCACTAACTGTCCTCAGTCTTGAAAACACCCATAGAAGCATAACACATTCCTAGATTTTGATTTGTAACTCAAAGTGGATAAGAACTCCAAAAGAGTTCAATATCAATACCATTAATTAAGGCTCTTTAATTAGACTGGAAATTTTTCATTTTAAAGTTGTCATTAAGCAATCACTTTTATTGTATATCTTTCCAAATACTAAAGTACTTAGTGTCATGATTAGTATTGCTTGAAAGATATATGGTTGCCTGCACAAAGTCTTCTAAGAATCATAGACTCTATTTTCTGAACTTCAGGGTAAAAAGCTGGATCCACTAAATAAGACATGGTTCTCTAATTTTATTTTAAAATATATCACTTATTATGTGTTTTGTGCTTACCTCGGATCAATTATATCCTGAAGGTTTTTCACGTAAAAGTTACCTGAAATTTTTGAAAATATTACATACTTTAATCAATCTATAGTTCTCCCTTCTTCTTTCTTTCTTTTTCTTTTTGCAAACCCTTTTCTGTTTTGATTATATTTGAATTCTTCCAATTTTGATCTTCAGTCTGCTTTTCTCTCTTTGTATTTAGCTTTGGCATTCCAGTGTTACCCACAAACAATGCACACCACTTATGCATGCTAGAATGATCTTTCATGATTATTCACATTTTGTGGCATTAAAAGTGCTATTTGTATTATACAATGGATATCATTAAATCCCAGTTTTTAGTTCGGAACTCTTCACCATCTGCTAGGCATCTGCAAAGCAGCATCTCCGTCCATATTGGCCAGGTTGGCACCCAGGCTGGCTATGCCTGCCTGGAACATGGCATCCAGCCTGATACCAGGTGCCAGGTACCAAGTGAAAAGAGCATGAGGGGGTGGGGGAGACCTTCTTCAGGGAGACAGTATATGCCCAGGGCAGTGTTTAGACCTGGAAGCCATAGTCATTGATGAAGTTTGCACTGGTATCTACTGTCAGCCCTTCCACCCTGAGCAGCTCATGATGGGCAAGGAAGATGCTGTCAACAACTATGCTCACAGGCACTACACCATTGGCAAGGAGATCATTGGCCTCATCTTAGACTGAGCTCAGAAAGTGCCTGACCAGGCCACCAACCTTTAAGATATTTTGTTTCCCACAGCTTTGGTGGAGAAATTAGTTGTGGGTTCACTTCCCTGCTAATGGAATATCTCTGTCCATTATGGGAAGAAGTCCAAGCTGGAGTTCTCCATCAACTTAGCCCTCCAGATTTACAGCTGTAGCTGAGCCCTACAGACCCATCCTCACCAACTGATGGTGCCTCCATGTTGACAATGAGGCCATCTATGGCATCTGTCATAGAAACCTTGATATTCAGTGCCTAACTTACACTAAACTGAATAATAGGTTGATAGGTCACATTGTGCCTTCCATCACTGCTTCCCTCAGATTTATTGGAGCCCTGAATATTGATCTGACCAAATTCTAGACAAAAAGCTGGTATCCTAGCCCCATATCCACTTCCCTCTGGCTACCTCTGCTCCTGTCATCTCTGCTGACAAAACTTACCATGATCAGCTTTTTATAGCAGAGATCACCAAGGCATGCTTTGAGCTACCCAATCAGATACTGAAAAGTAACCCTTGTCATGGCTTAAATATGTAGGTGAGTACGTGGCTTATTGCCTATTGTACTGTGGTGATGTGGTTCCCAAAGATGACAATACTGCCATTGCCATTATTGAGACTAAGGGTTCCATCCAGTTTGGGAACAGGTGCCCCATTGGCTTCAAAGTTGGCACTAACTACCAGATTCCCACTGTGGGACCTGGTGAAGATCTGGTGAGTGAGTCCTGGACCACAAGTTCTACCCGATGTACACCAAGAGTGCCTTTGTCCCCTGGTACCTCATGAGGACATAGAGAAAGGAGAGTTTCCTGAGGCCCATGAGGACATGGCTACCCTTGAGACGGACGGAGTATGAGGAGATTGGTATAGATCTTGTTGAAGGAGAGAGATACCAATGGTAAAATATTACAGTGGTGCTTCTTTTACAGGGAAGCTTATTTTGTTTTAAACATTGAAAAGTTGTGGTCTTAATCAGTTAATTTGTATGTGGCAGTGCATACATACACAGTTGCTGACCTATGCTTTAATTTTTAAAACATAATTATTTGTTATAGATCCAACCTGTTCACTTCTCTGATGGGTTTGAATAATGTATTCCCTGTCTTAAAAAGAATAAAAGATCTTCAATTCTGAGAAATCTGTAAGTCTTTAAATGTTATAAGCCCTTTTTCTCATCTGAAACTAACCAGAAATAAAAGTCTAACCACTTTTATTTTTTATGAATTTAAAATAAAATCCTATGTGTGAATGAATTTGTCAATGTGCCTGGAAAATTGTTGAGCCCTAACAAATATTATCATACTTTGCTCTTATGGCTTTATTGAATAATTCTTCATTATCACTCCTATATATATATATTCCTAGTATTTCTAGGTATTTCTCAAAATGTTTACTTTGGGAAAGTAATAAAGTAATAATTTTATGTTACCTCAGATATTTTTCTAGGATTTCAATGTAGACTCTAAGTAGTATCAAAATTTGGCAAACAGGCAGCATTCAAGAAGAAATTAATAGATGTATTAAAATTGTTAATAAAACATGTTCATAAATAATATACTGCATAATAAAGGTCGTTTCAGGCATTTCTAACTTTCCTTGCTTTGCTTTGTGCATGTACGAGCCATGAAGAGGACAATTTGGGTGAGGGATAAAAAGGATGGTTCACATTCTTTAAAAAATGAAGAATATTTATTTATATTTAATTATCCTTATATGATTCTATGTATGAATAAGTTTTTCTGAATTTGAGAATACACACACACATACATACACATATATACATGAAATATTTTCCCACAGCATGTTACGGAACTGACATCATTTTATAGTTTAACTTATGTATGGAAATATAAAAGTATTTACAAAATAATTTAAGAATACTGGTATTATAGGTCCATTTGAAAAATAACCTACTGAAAAAGAAGATTTAAATGACAGTTTTCCTGAGGATCAGCCAGGATTTTGGTGGAAGTTTCTTGAGATACCCTTACTCATATAAAAGTTTGCATCCTTATGAGAGAACAATGTGTTTGCTTAAATTTCTCTATAGCAGGCACAAGGTGTGTTTTTCAAAATGTATTGAGTATACTGTCAGCTAGGAAAGTTTGTAGAGGTCATGTTCACACAAATAGTTCTTTACAGGTAAGTAATCATTAAACCCATTGTCCACATCATCTATATTCACACAAGTTCAATAGTCTCAGGTGAACCCATTGAAACAATGACATTACCACTTTGTGGTCTCCTCTGCATGTTGTCTTCCACTCTAGATATTGACACTGAGTAATAAGAATTCTTATTCTTTATTTTTTTACAACTCTTTTATTTTATTTTATTTTTCTGTGTCAATGGCTGTAAAGTAATTCCCTGAGAAGGGAAATAAAAAGTTTCAAGATGGAGTAGGTATAAGATTGTTCCAGAGGGAGGTAGATATGCGGACAATTACAACAGCAAACTTTTTACACAGTCTCTTCTGAGTAGAATGAATAGTACAGTGAAAATACAAATCTAGATTTATTTTGTAAATGCATTTTCCTTGTTTTTAACTATAATAATCAATATAAACACAAATGGAAGAGAAAAAAACTAAACATCTACAAATCTAACTAGCCTATTTAAAATGTTCAGGTATAACTTTTATACTAGGTGTTATATTAATATGTGCTTTTAAGCCTCCTATATGCATTTAATATTATGCCAGAAATCTTTGTTCATGTAACTGCATCCATCATGATGTACATAATATCTCATCGAGGGAATAATAGAAAGCACTGTTTATTGTTGCAGACTTAGTATTTTCTCTTTGTCTTAATATTTATTGATCATTAATCATAAGCCACACATCATACTATGAGTCTTAGGCTGTAACATATGGAAGGATTATTTTCAGTTATTTTTCATATTAAATAATGCTATAGTGACAACATTATGCTTCTATTATTTTACATTTTCTCTATTATATTTTGAGATTGAAATACCTAAAGCAGAATTAGTATGTCGAAAGTTATAAATGTGTCTTGGCTCTGATTTTATATTGTACATATATTTTACAGAACATTTGTACCAAGTTCCACATATGAAACCAGTTGTGCCAAGTTACAATGCCACTAGCTTTATATGGCTTCTACTTTTTAAGTCAAATATTTTGCAAGTTCAAATACAAAGTTCTATAAATACCTGAACAATTCAGGTCATAGTTTCAATTAAGATTCCTAGAACACTGCAGGGAAGACATACGTTTTATTAAAACTGTTGTCACCTTAACTCCTTTTCTGCTTTTACTTATTTCTTTTCAGGAACTGCGCATTGAGGAGCCTTGTGAGCAAGCACTTGGCAGAATGCAGGAAAACTAGTGAGTAATAAAGGCTGACCAACTAAGAAGGCATCTTTTATGCTAAATATGTTTCATATTTCACTGTCATTGTACCCATCTTATGCTGTTGATTTCTTTTACAAAGAAACTTGGGATAAAAACAGTAATATGTCAAATGTCACATAGTAGCTAGTAAATAGAGGTTCTAGAATCCAGGCCCAGTGAAGAATACTTCCACACCTCAGTTACATAGCAATACGTAACTGAAACTATATGAGGTTAGGTAGGAAATATATAACTTTAAACATTTTTAAGACATTTGCTTAGTCTTACTTATTTGGCACATAATTATAGAAAATAATTTAACTTTAGAAGGAATTCCACTTTTGATCTTACAAATTGGTATAAATATGCAATTATAAACATTGACAAACTTTCCATTTGTATAATATGTTTTTTTAATTTCATCTAAATTAAGAGAAAATAAATGTTTTAGCCATAATATTTTGGAGGACATAAATTTCTATTTTCATCTTACAAGAGTGATATTTCTAGGCGGCTAAGAGTCCAAGATCCCAAACAGAAGACACTAAAAAATAAATAAAAGTATTTATTTGTGGTTTAAAATTCTGCTTCCTTTGAATTTCTGTTGTAATATACTGAAAATAAAGACAATCTCAGCCCTGGCTGGTGGTACAGTGGATAAGGCGCCAACCTGCTAATCCAAAACTCACTGGTTCAATTCCCAATCAGGGCACATAACCAGATTGCAAGCCAAGTCTTCAGCCAGGTCTGTAGCTGGAGGCAGGTGAAAGGCAACCATACATTGATGTTTCTCTCCCTCTCTGCCTCCCTTTCTTCCCCTTTCTCTGAAAATAATGAATAAAATCTTTTAAAAAAAGATTTAAAAAAATGTAAGACCACAAGCTCTTTACTGACAACTTTTTCTTTCACCTTTAAAATGTTGCAACTAACATTTAAGAGAAAAAAACCCAGATATTTAAACAGAATTATATTTTTGTGAGTGCTTGATAAGAATGTGGTTTTCAACTACCTTGTGTAATTTTAATACGGTTAGGCAGAGCTATTTTTTTTAACAGAGAATAAGCCACATATCATATATTTTATTCTTTCATTACTGCATAATGCAAAGACCAAAATCCTGTTCTCTCTGCTATCAGTTAATAAAACATTTCCTGAATTATTTAACTTCCTTACAAATTCAAACCATTTTGTTTTTATCTTTTTTCTGTCAACAGTCAAATTCCACAGGGAAACAGTATTTATGGTAGTGTTTGCTTTTATTTAAAATTGTTTGATTTTAAAACGTGTAGCATGAGCAGCACTATGTTTGTTTGACTCTGGCTGATATATGTTATTATGGGTTGACTTGGAGTAAATTGCCATCTTGTTTGCTTAGAAAAAGAAAGATAGAGCTAATTGAATGAAAACACCATACAAAGGATTACAACAGTCCATTTTCTTTATTTGAAATATGTCAACACTGAAATATGAATTTGAAAGTACCATATGTAAAATATAGTAAAGATTAAAATGGTTCTTGAGGATATCGTTTGTTTAAAATATGATAATTTACATGCAAGAAATCACATTAATTTTCTATGCCAAGCACATTTTATATTTCAGGAGGAAGTTATTGGCTTAATATTCACAGAGGCATTTTTGTTGTGTAGATTTGCATTATCACTGTTGTTTTAGTCTGTTAATGTTTTCTTCATGTTAATCAAAAGCTTGGAGAACATATATGTTTACTGTCAAATGCCCTTACAGTTAATAAAGTCTTACATTTTTCCTTTAGTTTGCTAGAATGTTTCTTAATGCTATTAACTTATTTTTTAAGATGTAATAATATTTTAAATTTTGTTTATAGAATTTAAAAACAAATAATAAAGTGATCAAAAAACATGACTGAGCTTTTTAAAAGATGTGTAGTGCTGGTAGAGATAAGCAATATTGTAATAGTCTCTACACAAGTTATTTAGTTTTAGTTTATATCACATAATGTACCAAATTAAACAATATTCCATATTGTTGTTAATAACTCAATTTTGTAAGGCATTATCTTGTTCTGTGACTATTTGTTAAAAATTAAAATTGTGAAGAAGTAATGAATAATTTGCACAGCAAAACACTTCAAACATTAAGTTTCTCCGTTTGTCTGTCGGGTTCTCTCAATTAACCAAATGATCTAATTAACCAAGACCACCACTGTTTATCTAAATTGTGTGGGCTTCGAACTCAACCCAAATGCTGCCTGTTTAGTTTGTGGATATGGATTAATAATTTTTGTCACAGGCAAAAGTTATTCCCTGAATAACCCTTTATTCTAATCTTTCTTTTTGGTGTCATCATGTCACACCTGTGTCAGGTCTTCTCCACTGTCTATCTTCTGTAGGAGGATTTTATTTTTCCTCTGGCTGCTTTCTTCTAACCTTGAATTGATGGAGAGTTCTCTCAGAATTTATTTTATTAATTTGATAATTTTACTTATGTCTTTCTAAATACAATTGTTTATAATGGATTACTATATCATGTGAAACAGTAACATAGTTTCATTCTCATCCATTCTTATAGTTGTACAGAATCAAGGTAAATTGTACACTTAAGTACTTTGACTAAATAACATACCTTATGCTCTGTGAAGATCATATTTATGATAAGAAGTAAGCTCCAGTGTTTCTTTCAAATATATTGTTCTGCTAATAGGGGCATATTCTTGGACACTGTTGGCCCACCCACTTATAGATATAAAGTTTTCTAACATGGATCATGCAATTGGAAACAAATGAGATTAACTCAAGTACATTATATGTTTGTGAACACAAATCTTCCTGATGAAAAATTTCATATATTTCAATAAACTAATACACTTTACAAGATTCTTGAGAAATATCTCCCTGCCCAGAACCTACATGTACTGAAAAAGAAAATAGGACTCATGGCTCAAGTCACTGAATAGTGGAAGGAGGAAAAGTTAATAGAGAGGTTTATTAACTTCAAAGTCATGTAGCTCTTGAGACAAAATTTGAAGTCAAATCTGACTCAAGCTTTAAGAGTTTTAATGATACTGGTTGTTGGATAAGTAAATGACTATACGTATATGTATGTCTATATGCAACTACATATACACATTGCTTGAATATATGGGATAATGGATATACAACCTGTTGGTGCACGAGTATAATATAAGTTTGGAACAAAATACAGCATGAATAAAACATTTTGCTTTTTAAATGCTTTTAAAAATAGTTGAAGCTCAGTATTTTAATTTAAATTCATATTGCATAAGTCTATGACTTGGCACATATGAGATGGTAAACACAGTAACTGCAACATTTAAACTGTTCTTTTAGTATTTGTTTGGGATCTTTCTGATGGCAGGAAGAGCTCGGTATATGTTTTGCTTTTAATGCCCAACACAATCAATGGCAAGTAATAGGAAATTAGAGGACTATAGACTGGCATGGATTGTTGACTATATTGTCTATTAAAACACTTTGAAACAAATCTATGAGCAAGTAGATAATTTTGAACTGAATGGCCCAAAATGACATTCATTTTATAGGCTGTATAGAAGTGTGAGCAGAAATTGTGTTCATGAAATCCTCTCTTTACCAAGGATTTTGGTGAATATAGAAGCATTTGTTTAAGACAAATAACAGCTTTATCTTAATGTCAGCTATTTCCTGACTGCTTAATTCCCATTTGATTTAAATATATATATGTTTAATTTGGATATTAATTGGTATGTGAAAAACTATATTTTGGATGACAAAATTATGTTTACTCACACCATCTTACAATCTTAGTGTCAAGCAGTAAATGTCACAACTCATATTATATTATGTGAAAAAAAATGCTTTTCATTTCCAGGAATTGTTCTCAGATAACTGATGCGGTCAAATGGCTTTAATAACTACCCAGTAGTTTTAAAATTCTACTCCACTATAAGGGTGTGTTCATATATATGGTCACAAGTTCTTGTTTTATCATTTAATGATGAAGAATTAATGCATTTTATAGTCATCAAGTCCAAAGGTTATTACTGAACATAGAATTTCTTTTCAAGACAAGATTGCTATAGATTTGCTTGAAGAAGACACTCTGGCAACTGACAAAGGTCATGGTTGCGTTTAAAAACAAATCTAAAGAAAACAAAGAGCTAGATTTCTTTTCTTTAAGAGAGCAACCTGCAATCATACAGAAGACAGATACGTCAGGCTACATTGTCATATTTCAGCTCCAGATCAACTAGGCTGCAGGACTCATCATAAATATCTGACATGTGTAGGTGAAAGCAAATGTTTCAAGCTGCCAATGGCTAAGAAATAACAGCTTAACTGATTGTATACACACACATAACAACTGTAATTTTTGTTGTTGCCATAATTTTATTTGAATTTCCCTTGCAACTGTTAAAGAAGGACATATTTCATCGAAAATCAAATGAACAGTTTTATTTTAGACACTATGTACTCAAGGACCAAGACCATTCAAGAAGAAAAATCACTTACAATAAGGGAGATTATTTTTAGTTTCATTTTTCTAAATAAGCACATTTATTTAGATAAACATTTTCATAATACTGTATGTTTTATATTTGGATATATTATACATAAGTGTTTTGCTCCTTGAGTGCTCCCTGCATGGATAAATATATCAGACAGAAAGATTCGGAGGATCAGTAAATTCTACAATGCCAGCACATGAAAAAGGACTGATGTTTAGCTGGGTGAAAGAGTCCTAGAAACCTGTTTTTCTTTGAGAATGGAACTGCCTTCCATTTTGCTGCTGAGAGAAGCAGCAAAAACCTTTTGGTGTTTGTAAGGGGATTTGGGTTCATTTTTAAAGATCTCTTTTAAAAAGAGAGAGGGAGATGGTTCAGGACTATAAATGTCTTTATTAGAATTATGCTCTCTCCCTCATTTATTTTAACAGGATTTGTAATGCATTCTGCCCTTTGATCTCTTCGTTTGAAACACTGCCTGTTGTTCCATTATTCCGCCATCCATTTGCAGATAACAATACATCAGAACCCTTTCCTTGCTACGGAAACAATGCCCTTTATTTCAGAAAGGACATTGTTTTGACAGATAAAGTAGGCATTTGATAAATTGAAACAGGTTCTGAGTTATTTGGAGGGGGATGTGCGCTACATCTGACTGCTGATTTTCCACCGAAGTAGTGCTTAACTTTCTTGTCTGTTTGTGATTTATTGAGCTACAGAAAAGGTTAGGAAAATTTCATGGCTCTTCTCCTATAATTTGTAAGTGAATCAAATAGCATTTGTTAATGTTTATGAGACTTAAAAGGCAAAATCACTCCTAAACATTTATTCACAATAGATACTGTAGTGACAACTAAAACAAAAGGAAGCAACAAATAGACTTGCCATCTCCCATTAGTAAATTCCATGCTGGAAAAATAGAGCAGTCAAATAAAACTATCATTCTGAGCTAGTAATTTTAAGTAGTATGAAATTTCAAATTAGTGCTCATGTTAATAATTTACTCTTGAAATAATACAGATGTAGAAAATCATGAGAAAAATACCAAATGCCCTCAAGAGTTACCTGTCATGTAAGTTTTAAGAGCTTTTAAAAGAAATACTGATAGCCTATATCTCGTTTTTGCTAAATGAGTTTCAAACTTTCAGAATTCTACATTTAATACAGTAGAAATTCTCCTAGAGGGGGAAATTATAGACAAAACCAAAAATCTCCCCAATTAAAAAATCATTTAAAGTACTTAGCATTCCACAAATCACAACATTTTATAGAGCATGTCCAAATTAATAAACTTCTGTCTACCAAATTAGAGAATGAACTCTAACATAGAAAATTAGCTTAATTTAATACAGTATAATGCTGTTCTCATAAACTTTGCCAGAAAGCATTCAAAATTTTAAAAATCTATTTAAAAACTTATTTTTAAATCAAATTATTCTCTCAGCTTAATAGACACAGAATTATTATCTCCATTCAGCAGATGAGCACATTGTGGGGAAAATGAAGGTCACAGATCTGTGGCGTCAGACCACCCTGAAATTCTCTTAACCTTCTCACTAATACTCCTTCCAGCAGGCCAACCACCAAGAACTTTACAAAGCTTAAGAATGAGTAGCTTTGAGTGACACTCTTATCAGAATGGTTATATACCTGATACACAAAGCACCTTGTTGTTTATGCCAGAAACAAATAAGGCATAGTTCCTTAATTGTTTTGACTCCTTGAACGATACTGTTTATTTTAGATCTCCTTTCTCCTACAAGAGTATGTTTTCATAATAAGCCAAAAATTAATATACAAAAATATCAAACACTTGCTATATTCAATCTCATACCCTACTTTTTAAATTAAAAATAGTATGATATGTTTGCAAATAGTGCTGTAAGAGAAAACTATTACCTAAAGTAATTTGTACTTTAGGACAAGGCTGGAGAATCAAATAGGGAAAGAGTAAAAGAATGAAAGTATATTGCTGTAGTAAAATCTTTCCAGGGTTATGTTTTTAAAATCCCTAACACAATATAAAATAACATACCTATGGACTGTATTTAGTAGCAGAAAGAAGTTATTTCCTTTTGCTTTCTTTTATGTTGTCTTCTTTTCTCAATCTTAACAGAACAATCTTATGCCCGCTACCACACTATTCCAATGTACACACTCACACACGCACACACACACACACACACACACACACACACAATGCCTCACCCTAAAAACCCCAAATCCACAATTAGACAAGCTAATCTATTCTTGAAGATCTAAGCCTGACTGAATTGTTTATTTTCATATTATTTTCGCATCTAAATAATGTAGCTTAATTTATAATTAATGCATCTTAATTTATAATTAATACATATATAGGATTACTGATTATTAGGTTGTCTCTTCCTATTCCCAGCAAAGGTTTTGTATGCCTATTGAAGGGTAGGAAGTAGGGTTAGAGTCGGGTATTCACTCAAGTGACAAATATTTATTGAGCACCAGCATGTATCAAGCAGGCTTTTAGGTATTGAGGACTCAGCAGTGGTCAGAACACTCAAAAACATGCTCTCAAAATCTTAATTCTGAGTTTTTCATAGGTAAAACCTCTCCATTACCAGCTCTCCCTCTTTCCTTCTTTCCTTCCTTCCTTTCTTCCTATCTTCCTCTTCTTTCTCTTGTTTTGTTTATTCGTTTATTATTTATACAGAGAACCATTCAATAAGTATTTATCAGGCATTGTATAAGGCACTAGCTTAAGAAATAGCAACATGGAAGACCACCAGTAGTCTTTTAAGAACTTGTGCCACATATAGAATCTAGTTTGTTTTAATTTATAGGCTAAAGTTTGTTCTGTATTCTATAACAACCATCTCTCTATCTGGAGCCTCATAACAATTCATGTGATCAGCCTCTTCTAAGACTGGATGTAGTGAAGCAGGTATGATTTTATGATGTAATATATTAGCCTGTAATATATTTCTGATAAAATAAAATTTGAATAAGCACATTCATGCACACACATATACACTCCTATTGAACTTTGACCAAAATAATAAACTACATAATATTACTTTTTATGTTTTAAGATCATGGGACTCTTTCACTGAATTGCCTATGCATCTGTTCATTTTTGTTTCTTTAAAACAAAGGAATTAAAGACTCATTCTTACTTGAGTTTCCTATCACTGTACAGAAACCACTGTACTTCCTAGAAGCAAGACCATGTGTGTCCTTATTAACACCCACAGTCACAGATAACACACTCTCCCTTCCTTTCCATAATGCAGCAGCCACTCTTGCTCCCTTTGTTCCATAATTACTCTTGTACAGTGAGCAATTTGTATTTTCATAAACCAGTAGAATAGATTTTCTCCGTGTATTTCTATCCTTTCCCTTCTAATCCAAATTTTCTCAAACTTGGCAGTATTGACAATTGAGGGCAAATAATTATTTTAGGTGGGAAGGAAGGGAGTGGAGTTGTTCTGATGATTGTAGGACATTAAGCAGCATCCCTGGACCACCAGAAACGAGTAACACCACCAAACTTATCCACTTACGACAATCTTAAGAGTCCCCAGACAATGTCAAATATCTTTTGAAATACCAAATTTTTGGTCGGCTAAGAATCACTGAGACTCAGTGCCTCCTGACTGGTAAACAAGGTTGTGTTCTTTAGATACACCTTAAAGTGTAAGTTTTCTGAAGCATTTCCTGGCCTTTTTTTTTTTTTTTTTTTTTTTACAAATGTAGATCCCAGGATTTGTGCTTCCAATGTAAAATTATTTGCTTTCTCTTATTTCACTCGTTTATACAATTGTACTCTATACTAGAATACATTTTCTCAAGGGAAAATATATTTTCTTATACATTTTTGCAGTCCCAAACCCTGCTAGCTAGTAAGTGGTTACTGCACAAATTCATAAATGATGGGTAAATGAATGGTATTTAACATGCAGATTGGTTAGGAACAAATTACCCTATAAACAAATTGTTATCCAAGTTCATGGATGTATTATTTTTACATAGCAAATAAGATAGGACTTTGAAAACTTGTAGGTTGCTCTACAAAAGAAAGTAGTTACAATGTACTAACCAATATCCCTTCTACATGTCTGTTATCGAACCAACAGAATTCAATCAATTTCAGTTCACACTCTATCAGAAGCTAAGGTTTCAGATTCCTATGCTGCGTAAAGTATTGGCATCATCTGTAGAAACATTCATACCGTCTTATCTGTGTGTGCGTGTGCACATGTGTGTATGTGAAAGAGAAATAGCCATTGTCAATTAGAGCCTATTCCTATTTCAGTAAGATACTTGAATTAGGTTTGAGAATGCATAGGGACAGTATTTTCTAGTTTAACTAATATTTACATTGGCTGTCAGTAAAATTTATTTTCCTGCCATACCTGTTACAAGAAATAATATTTCTTTTGTACTATATTCTCATTAGGCATAAAAGACAAATCTACACCATCAACTGATGAAAACTAATTTCAAAAGGCTTCTGCTTAGACTAATGTGAAAACTAGAGTGTAATTATAAATGGATTATACTTTTTTAGGATTGAGCTTTAATCTTATGTTTCCTGTAAACTACATAATTATTTAAAGAAGATTTTTATATACTTTGCACATATATCTATAAAATATTATCTTTGAATCATTCTCCACTGTTTTCATTTTCAAAAAGCAACATTTCAGCAATAATTTCCAAAGCTTTTCTCTCTTAACCAGAAAGTCAAACGACTAAATTCTATTTCTAAACAGTATATTTTATGAGAAAATTACTATTATTTCCTCAAACTTTTAAAATTGTAATCATTATTTGTGCTTCAACATTTTAAGGAAAGCTTCTATAATTGGCTTATGTTCAAAGGACATGGAAAAATGCATTCATTAAGATGTCAATTAAATTTCAGAAATAAATTTAAAAGTAGAAAACAGAAGAAGAAAGAATGTTGTAAAATGTAATTAGAACAAGGGCCCAGATTACTACTGAATGAACTGTCAAACTAAGTTCCCCAAATGGTAAGTTGTTTAAATATTAAATTATGTGTAAAATATTATAAAGAATAAATGTGTATGTAACTTATGGTGAATAAAACTATTCAGGATTTAAACCTCATTCAAGCCAATTTAGTAATTAGCCTTGAACTTTTCTTAATGATGATTCTGTGAAACTATCAAATGAGTATTCTGCTTTATCCCCATTTCTGAAAAATACCACTATGTTCTTAGAAAATTAGAAAAGCTCAATATTCTTAATAAAAGTTGTATTAATATACTTTGCATTTTACCTAATTTAATAACCATAGATTAAGTTTCATTCATTGAATAGCCATCAACTCTTTCAGTCTACTAGAATATATAATCCCATTTATCCTGGAAATTTCTATTTTCTGAACTCATAGCAGAGACAAGTGATTTCAGTGGCACCTAAAATTGGGTACAAAATTACACATAGTTTGAGCCTCTAGGTTGAATTCTTTTTCAACATGAACATGCCAAAATAATCTTGTCTTATTCTATAATATGTCATCCGTATGTTGTAATGTGTGTTCATCACCCCATTGTTTTCTTCCATTACAATTTATCTCCTACCTCACCAATCCTTACATAATTTTATTAACTAATACACTACAATAAATTCAAATTAAATAAATAATCTTTGGTTTCTTAAGGATTCTGGTGACATCTTATGCAATGTTCTATTTCACGTGCAAATAACATTTCCAAAACTCTTACACTCAGAGATAGGAAAGCAATTTCTAACAATCCTGAACGTTTAAAAAATTAATTTATTGTTGTTGTATTACAGTTGTTTCATTTTTATTCCCATTGTTCTTCTCTGCCCCACCAACCCCCTCACCTTTCCCACAGTCAATCCCCACCCCATTGTCCATGTCCATGGGTCATTCATACCAGTTCTTTGACTAAACCCTTTCTCTTCTTTACCCCTCTCTTTCCCTCCCCCTCCCCTCTGGTCACCATTAGTCTGTTCCTTGTTTCCAGGTCTCTGGTTCCATTCTGTTCATCTGTTTGTTTTATTCATTCGTTTCCTCTATTAGATGAGATCATATGGTGTTTGTCTTTCACTGACTGGCTTATTTCACTAAGCACAATGCTCCCCAGTTCCAACCATGCCATTGCAAAATGTAAGAGTTCCTTCTTTCTGCTGTGCAGTATTCCATTGTGAAAATGTACCACAGTTTTTTGTTTTTTTTTTTTATCCAAACACCCACTGATGGGCACTTAGGCTGTTTCCAGTGTTTTGCTATTGTAAATAAGGCTGCTATGAACACAGGGTTTGCAATTGGTGTTTCAGGGTTCTTCGGGTATAGTTCTAGCAGTGGAATCACTGGATCAAAAGATAGTTCCATTTTTAGTTTTTTGAGGAAACTCCATACTGTTTTCCATAGTGGCTGCACCAGTCTGTATTCCCACCAGCAATGCACCAGGGTTCCCTTTTCTCCACATCCTTGCAAGCACTTGTTTGTTGATTTGTTAATGTTAGTAAAAATAACTTATCTTTAAAATATGTTTTCTCATGTCTTCTACTCATTGATCTTGGATCTTTCATTTTTTAATTTAATTAATTTTACCTTACTTGGTCTGACCAGATTTATTATTTTGGGGGATCCTTGAGCCAAATCTGATTCTCCACCTTGTTTCTACCTGGATCACTTAACTCTTAAGGGGTAGTTACATTTATACAGTCCTAAAATGACATTCTGCTTTTTTAAGGCAACTACAAAGCTGATGTGGTACCCCATGAAAATGATTTTGACACCGCTGGACTAGACAAAGGCTCATTGTTATACATTAGGGTAAAATGCCATGAAAGTGCTAACAGTGCAGTGTCATTACCATTCCTATTGCTTTGTTTGGCCATTCACACTGTTAATTAATAGGAATTAATTAGAATATTGTAACCCAAAGTTCATACGATTGAGCTAGACTAGTTATCAGAATGAGATAACTTTGATTATTTCTAATTACTCCATTTTGGTTCATAGTAGGCCTGGGTCCACTAGATTCCTGAGCATAAAATGGTGCTTTCTAGCTTTCCTTTTATAAATTCTGCTATTTTAGGATAATAGATCAGGAGCCTATATTAACACTGACTTGTGTCGCACTTAAGTGACATAGAATTAATACATCAGAAATCCCAGAAGAAGATCACTAAAAGTTATTTCCTCTGCTTTTTCTAAGGACAGACTTGACCCATAGTTTTACAACTTTGCAAGGTGAGCATTTTGGGTCAGTTACTCTCTTGTGTTTGCCTTATCCTTCCTAGCTATGTGAAATTTGTTACATTATCAGATACCACCAAGTTTCAGTTTCTTTATCTCTGAAAAAAACAACAGAGACATCAGTTTTACAGAACATAAACTAAAACTTAAAAGAATGCAGAGACTAATATGGCCCCCATACAAGGTAACATGACAATGATTAGAAAAGTCTTTAAGTCTTAAAAATAAGTAAGTTTTTAAAAAGATGTGAGAGTGTGACCCACACTTCTCAGCCTACTGCTCCCCAGAAGTCTAGAAGAAAATAGCCCTAGTTAATTTTCCAAAGCCCTCTAAAATTATCTGGGAAGTTGTGAACTTCCTGTCATCAATGCATTTCTACATTATTCACTCCTCATATCTTGTTTTTTTTTTTCTTAAGATTTTATTTCATTATTTTTTTAGGAAGAGGGGCAGGGAGAGAGGCAGACAGGGAGAGAGAAACATCAATGTATGGTTGCTTTTCACCTGCCTCCAGCCCAGATTAGACTGGAGACCTGGCTTGCAACCTGGTTATGTGCCCTGGCTGGGGAATCAAACACTCGTCATATCTTAACCAGTGACCTTGCCATGTTTCTTCCCTGCTGTGGTTTTCTTGCTATTTTCCACTTCCTAAGACACAATCAGATGCTCAGAAAAAGTCAGTGTGAGGGTAGGACAAAAGTCAACCCAGAATAGCCCCAATTTCTCTATGTTCTAAGCACACCCAAACCACACACCTGGATTAAGGATCTCTGAACAGCAACGTTTTCCCTAAACATCCTCAAACATCAAAACATATTCCAACATCTTAATTTAGCCTCCTTCTAAATGTTCAAATGCCACTGTGTTTACTTCAGAGTGAACACTGTTGATTCCCTCTAGTGTCAGAACATGTTTGTCAAAAATATCTAATTTTTCCAGTAACATTCTTTTCCAGTGATATATAGAGAATAAAATTATCAAGGGCATATCCTAATTTTGCACCCATTTTATGGGATATGATGGTGGGAGGTCGCTTCTAATTATCCGTGAGAACCACTAACAGCTTCCTAACTTTTAGAAGGTTGTGATGTCTCCCTCCAGGAAAAGAGGAAATGTATTCTTAAGGAGATTTTATTTTTTTAAAAAGCTGACTCTTCAGTTCAACTTTCATGGGAAAGTACCTTTTAAAAAAATTCAGCTCTAGTTAAAGAGCAGCAACTAAAGCGAATTTATTGATTTGTTAATGTAACAGAGATGTTCAAAAGAAGGACTGTGCTTCAAAAGCACTCAAAGTAGGTCTTCAAAGATCTGCGCTCCCACTCTTTCTTTTCCTGTTTTCTCTGCCCTCCTCTGTGATAGCTTCAATCTTAGGTAAGCTCTCTCTGCATTGGCTCATATGTCCACATGAAATCTAGACTTGCATTTTTCTTGTAACTAGTACCCCAGATGAAAGAAAGCATCTCTTTATTGTTCATTTGAGGAAAAGTCCTGGGGATGACATTGTTTAACCAACCTGGGGTTACGTGCCCCTAATCCAACTGCTCTCAGATGATAGAGATGATGTTATTCTACGAAGATAAGATGATGAGGATGATGTTTGTCGCTTTCTGTTTTCAGAGATTTTCAACATGCGTACATTATTTGAACCTAAAAACAACACCACCAATACCTAGGCTAAATTTTATAACTTCATCAAAGTTAAGGAAGCTGTCAGGGAGAGGAGTTATATAATGTATCCCTGTTATGTAATTAATTAGTGGGGCAGCCTGGGTTGAACTGCTGGTCTCTTAACAATGATCTCAGCTGGGAGATCACTACTTAGTGTGGAGTCCAGCATTTAGACAATTGTTAGCATTGCACTTAACAGCATTATTTCGGAAAATTACGTTTTTAAATAAGAAATTTGGGAAAAGAAAAAGTATGTGGATTAAAAGATGCTAAACAAATGGATCAATACTCCCTGATAAGGTGAGTACCCCCTAGTTTTATTGTGACCTTAAGTGATGAATGTGTTAGGTGAATAGGTATGAGACAAGTACAGCCTTTATTTTTTCAATAAATAGGTCATGATATCTATCTATTTATCTACCTACCTATCTATCTATTTACCTACCTGTCACCTTTTATCACTTATTCATTTGTTTGCCAGTTGGATAAAACAGCTTGAGTCATCTCTAGATTACTAGTTGTCTTTCAAAGGCTTATGGGGATGGGAATGTGTAGGGTGACTGTCGATGTGAAAAGGTACAGATGCTGATATATCTGGAGGATTTTATTCTGTTTCTGAAGACTATAAATTACTCTGAGACGTAATTATTTAAAAAGGTAAATCACTTTGAAAAGTTTAAAACAGTTGTTTGATGAAGTCTGTGCCGACACCTTTTTTCAGCCTCTCCTACATATGGCTCACCCACACAACAGAACACCAAACATATGTGAGTTTCAGGGTTGTTCAAATTGGTTGGTCAAGTCCATACCATGGTGCATCTTGGGTACCTGGTCAACATGGTTGAAGTGAAGCTCTGGCCAAGGGAAAGGGTTAACGCTAATCTATTGGCCTTTGCGGTCCCCACAGCATTCAAATTAGTCACTGGTGGTAGGTTAGAAGTCTGCATAGGGGGCAACACATGTCAGGAGGAGATACAGTAAATATTTAACTTTCTCCTTTCCCCTCCGAGTGAATTAAACAGGTGTCCTTTGCCTTCGGTTTTCATTGCTGATCACCTTGTACCATGAAGAAAACCGCACTGAGGTAGGAGGAAGGGTTAACAAAGCAGAGCAAAGGGGCAGAAGAATTCTGAGTTTTTATAAGATGAGTAAGCCCCAGACAGAACTGCACCAAAAGCCAGCCTTATCTTTAAAATTCCAATTATTATGAGATATTAAATTTCTTTAATATTTAAAGCAATTTGACTTAGTGTTTCTGTTACTTGCAGAAGAACACAATAACTGATACACTATCTCCTATATTGAACTGTAAAAATAAATGAGAAAAAAAATTTATAATGCACCTAGCAAAGTGCTCAGCGTGCTCAGCACAAGGTTACTTTTAGCTCGAACAGATTTCCTCCTTCGTCGACACATTTCTTTTGCATTTTAGGTAACTGGCCTGTATTAATTGTTCTATTTTGAATATAACCCTTGCTTCCTTTCTCAGTTTTATAAAGTTTTTATTTATTATTTTTAGAGAGAGGGGAAGCAGAGGCAGAGAGGGAGAGAGACATCAATGTATGGTTGCCTTTCACCTGCCTCCAGCTAAGGACTTGGCTGGAGACCTGGCTTGCAGCCTGGTTATGTGCCCTAGCTGGGAATCGAACCAATGACCTTTGGGTTCACAGGCCAGCACCTTATCCACTGAGCCACCAACCAGGGCCCTTTCTCAATTTTAACTTTCCCCATTTATATTCTTTTTTATAAATAGCATTGTTACTGATATTCAGTTAGTTTATATTGTCCAGTTCAATGGCTAAAATAGTACCTGATACAAAGAAAATATTTTCTCTCTATATATATTTTTTAATAAAATAACTGATGAATCAACCCCTACAACACATAAGAATGGCTGTTATGCAGTCTACACATCTGGTTTACTAAACCTCCCACAAGAAACTTTTACTTACACATAGTATCTTATATAGGAAGTAAGTGGATAATGAATTATGTATTGAAACATGCAAAATCTTTCACATGCTAATATTTAATGATACAAGCTTTGTGCCTTCATAAACTTTGGTTGTTAGGCTCCAATAGAGCCACACACGAAAACTTATCCTGCAAAGCCATAGCTTAATGAGAAGTTATTCTCCCATTGTTAACTTTTCCTCCCTCACACAAAAATAAGGAGATCAAAGGTAAACAGAACAATCAGAGCCTCAGAAATGTCTAAGAAAGCAGGGCATCCTGAAAAAAAAAAAAAAAAAAACTACTTCAAATATACTTAAGATCAAATTTAGGACACAAAGCATTCAGATTACCAGCTCTTAATGCCAACTCCTAGAAGGAGTTACAAGCCAGCATTCAGGGAAAAATAAATAAATATGGTCTATGCATTTAAAATAAAGCATCGAAAATACTGCTTTAATGATATCAAGCCCAAAAGCACTTAGCATGTTCACTCAAACAGGAATGTTTAATTCCTCTGAATTCTTTAAATCTCTCATCTCCCCTGGGACCGAAATAACTTCAGGGCTCAATTTGTACCGGTAGCTTAATGATTAAAGATGAAAAAGTCTTTGCCTATGCATCTGATTTTATATGCCTTGTTTTACTGCAAATCCTATTAAAATAAACTCTGCTTTTAGTTGCTATGAGTAATTGAAACAAGAGGGCTGTAAGAACTCTGAGATGCAACTGTTGAAATAAGATGCAAAACTAATCTACTAAATTTGTAAATTATGTATAGCTGTTGAATTAGGAGCCACTCAAAACCACCTGCAATAATACTTTTCTGCTTGCTGCAAATAAAATGAACGTGGCATCTTTTTAAAAAATGTATTTTCTGCAAATAAAGTAACATGCTATTTTTGGTAACAGAAAAAAAGGAAAGCAATCTAATGTTCATATTTATATGTTTTGCACCCAAACAAATATCCTGATTTAAACATAATTCTGGAAAGTTTTTGCATGTGGTTATACACGTTGGGTGGGAAGAGGAGGGACAAAAACAGAGCTGTTACGAGAAGGAAAAGTCTAACGATTTTTCTCGGGGTGAATACCAAGAGTTGACAGTGGAAATGGTTTTTTGCCAGGATCTTTGTAATGATGACAAAAACATTTGCTTAAAATGGCTGAGATAATACTTCGTAACGAGAATGACGTCAAGTTGCTTTGTACCAAGGGATGGGTGATGTCCAGGTGGTTCTGACGGTCTCTAGTCCCTGCTCAGTAAGAAAGGAAAAGTCATTCCTGGTATTCTGTCCCATATGGTATCTGTTTTGCACATTCGCATCACCCTTGTTCCATTGAGCCTTGTCTTTTTTAGAATGATCAGTTCCCACTGCATCCCCTTAATTACGATATCTTTGTTTTCATTATTTTCCCTTTTCAAAGTAATTTTTAAGCAATGAAGCTCGGTGTCCTCAGAACACAGCATCTTTTCTTAAAATATTAATTATTATGTACAATTCAAGTAGTATAACAAAGTACAGAGAAGAAAATAAAGAGCACCTCAGCTCCTACTAAGCAGGAATAATGATTACGTTTGTAAGGCTATCATTTTAAATATATCTTAATCCCTTATATATAAATTAATAGAGAGATAAATAAAATTAATCAGTAATTCTTCAAGTCTGGTCTGCAATGCATGGCATATCCTCTGGAATCCTTTTAAACAATACATGTGGCCAAAACAATTTACAGTGTAATACGGAGATAATATTTGCCTTTTCTACTGGATGACCCTTTGCACGGATGATGTTCAAGCAGGATTAGAAAAACGGCAGACTCCGTAGCACAACTGAAGGCTATAAATAACCAAACAGTATTTATAGTCTTTGTGATCTTCACCACTATGCACAGGCAGTTTATAAAACTAGTCACCTTATAAAACTAGTCACTACAGAATAGCCCTGCAAGAGGAGCGTACTGAATATTCTGTTTATCTCAATGAAAGATGTTTTGTGTTTAAGTTGTGTGCTAAACTAGCCCTGTTTTCATAGAACACTATTTCATACTAACTTTTATCTTTCTTACTTTTAAGCAACGCTTATTTATTTTTTAATTTTTTGTATGTGTTGCATTTTTCCCATGACCATTTGTCCTCCTTATATCCCCCCAATCACCGCCCTGTGGTCCATGCACATGAGTCCTTTTCCCTTTTTGTTCAATCCTTCCAGCACCTAACACCTCCCCACTAGCTGTCAGCCTGCTCTCCATCTATGAGTCTGTTTCTCTTTTGCTTGTTAGTTCAGTTTGTTCAAAGATTCCACATATGAGTGAAATCATATGGTATTTGTCTTTCTCATAGAACAATATTTTACATGAAAGAATTACTGACAGATAAAATATGCTTACTCAGGCTTAGACATTTAAGGGACATTTTCTCAAAAATAGTGAATGAGTTTGTTACCCAAGGAAATCAAGAAAATAGACAATATTTATGGCTCTGTATAAAATTCCAGGTTTCAAGTAAAAATTAGAATTGTGGAAACCTTCTATCCATCCCTGTGAAACTGGCAGCATCCTAGTTCTTATAGGTATATCTGATAAGAACAAGGCAAAATTAATAGATTTATTTTTATATTGCATAGTAAAATGTAAATATTTTTAAGACCTATATAACTCCATGAAACCAATATTTTCCAAATGATCAATGCATGGTGTCACAAAATTATGCATGGGTAAAGTGCAGGACAGCCCAGGGGATTTCAATGTAACATACTGTGAAATTTTCATTGACATAATTTCACATTGCACCTGGTTTTTGAACAACTCTCTCTTGTCTAGTTCTAGTGTAGTACCAGATATAATCATTGCCTTTTCTTTAAAAACTACATATTTGCATATGGATAGTCTTCATCTGCTTTAAAAAATTAGTTTCTTTCTAGGTTGAATAAATCTTACTGTCAAAAAAATATTTCAAGACAATTTGAAATAACCTTTAATCATTATGGCTAAAACAATAAATGGTTCTGTGCTCCTACCTCATATGTCTGGGTATGAGACATACCACTCTTTCACACTATTAATTCAATTGATTTACATGATAGCTAAATTTTCTCTTATTAATAATTTGAAAGCTTTGTTTCTGTTTAGCTCTTCCAGCTGTATGCTGTTATCTTTATCCCTAGTAACTATATTGCTGCTCTATTACCTTAATTGCTCAAAAATATTCATGTGTATTCACCATTCTCAAATACTGCATGTCAGCATTTTAATAATAATAATAATTTGAATATATTTCCTCTAGCTTTTTCTAATAAATTTATTAGTTTTATTATGCTGATATCAGTTTCCTTTGTTTATTTTGCTTCATGGTCTTTGCTTTCATCCAGTGCATGTGTGTTGTTTATACTGTGGTTTATGAGCTATTGTTGGATTGAATTATTTTACTGTCCCTATTCATACTATAACACTCTCATCGAACATTTCTTCTTGTGGGCCATATTTGCTTTAAAAAGTAGTTATTTTCTATGGTTTTCATGCTATATGGCTTATTCCATTCCTTTCTTCTATTTCCTCCTTTTTCCTCTTCCTACTCCTTTTTATCTCCATTTTCATCTTGGTCTTGTTACTTTGCTTCTACTTTTCCTTTGTTTTATTCATATACTGGTCATGCCACATTCCACATCTTGTTTGTGCTTAAATTGTTAAGATACATTTATCAGAATCTATTTGGTTCACCTTACATAGTTCTGATACCAGCTTCTTTACCTCTGCCTCTTTTCTACAGCCCAAAGGGAACCTTAATGGGAGGGAGGCGGTAGATGATTCTGCTATGTTAAATGAATAGTATGTCTCATTCTTTGCAATGGCTGATATCTCATTTCCATTAATAATAAATAATTCTAAGAATTCCCAATTCATGGTGATAATCTGTATCCTATGACTCCATGATTTCATCAGTGAGAGCAAATGTGCTCACATGCCTGTCTGATCAATCTGCTCTCTCACCTGGCTCTTCCTTCTTGTCCCAAGTGTACAGAAAAAACAAAGATAATGGATCTTGATGATTCACTGATTCTCAAATTACGGACATTCATGAAACCTGTCAGGATTTTTTATTTTGACTCTTATCTCTGATCTGGAGAATGGGATTTGGGTTGGGAAGTGAGCCTTGTCTCTTGAATAATCATTTATTTTCTTTTCTGTCACTTTGAAGTGCTATAGCATGAGGTTGCATCATTCCTCATATGGATGATGCTGGTGCATTCTTTCCTTTACTGCTATTTTAAATTTATTTTGTTAGATATGAGCATAAGAAATATTTATGGCCTGATTAGTTTTTTCAGCTTTTCCAAAAAATTTCTTTTCAAACTGAAAATGAATAGTTTTTTGAAAGCTTGACTTCAATTTGATTTAAAGTTTAAATACTGACTTGTTTTTTCTTTCTGACTCTGGAAATGACTTTGTTGTTTGCTTTCTACTTATAATGCTCCAGGACTCCCGGATATCATGTCGTGGTTTAGTTGATGTTCCAGTGACATCAACTTCAACTATAGGTTAATATTATGGGAGATTGGATGAGGGCTAATTGCCAACTTTATTTGGAAAGAGACTCCTCTCTTCTGGTTCAGAATGTGAACCACAAACAGATCATTTTATTATCCCAGAACCATAAGCCATATTGTATAATATTAAGCTTTTTCCACACTATAGTAACACAGAATGTAACCAATTTATGCAAAAAGACTTGGTGAGCTTCACATGTGCACACTTGATGACATAAAACATGAAATAATTCTCCATAGAGCGCTTGTCTGTTGGCCTGCATTGTTCAAGTGTAGCTACCAATAATAATTAACTTATGCCATACTGAATACATTTACAATTCATTTTGTCGGGTGTTGACACATTTTCAAGATCTAAGAAAAGTTTAGATAGAAAATCATATGGGTACTCTTCTAAGGTTGAAAGTTAAAATCCTGCTCAACATTTTTATTATAAACTGGTTTTTAAAGTAGTGGAACCACTCTGAAGAGATTTAATATGCTTGTTCTTTTTCATGTGATAAGGGTATTATATATTGCATAAAATAAATGTAGAATAAAATTTAAAATAAATATACCCAGTCCATTTACAATACTCCAGCGAAATACATGGGTGTTTCACCACATGTTTCACTGACAAAAAATAATCACATAAATCTTCCACACACAGCTGCAATTTAGTGAAATATGCAGTTTTCTGTTTTCTATTACTGTATACAGTATAAATTCTTCTGCGGGAAGACAGATTGTGACAAATTTGCAAACAGCATCTGTATTCATACATTTGAAACATTAATTTATCCAGCAATAAAAACTTTGATTTCCCAAAAGGAAAATCATGTCTGAGAACTAATGCCTATTTTTGAGACTTAACTGAGTTTTCAATGTTAGTCATTTTCTCATGAGTTACGTGCTCCTATGGAAAAATATACAACTTAACAGCAAGTACACTGAGTTAAAAGGGTCACAAAAAACATAAATCTGTTTGCTTGGTTTATGTATGTGTATAATTTATATAAATAAATTTTTGACTACCTACACCTTCCATTGTAGAAAATGCTTTTGCTAGCAACAGTATCAAAGGAATAACAAGGAAAGCTCTATAATATACACACTAAATTAAATGCTTACATACATTTTTTGAAATGATAAATATTGCTCTGGGCATAATAGTGAAACTTCTTGAAACTGAAAATAATAAAGCCTATGTTTAGCGGCCAGTTGTATGATTTATTCTTAGGTGGCGTGTTTTCAAAGGATGATATGAAAATAAAACCAAGTGGAACTCTGTGAGTGGGATTATAACTATCTAGGATGCTTTCTTCTTTCTTCTTTAGTTCTTTGGAAGTGTATCATTCAACAAAAGCCACTTTCTAATTCCCAGATTTATAATTCCAAGTGTCCAATAATGAAAGCAATTCAAGTTTTCATTTTGTTTTGTTTATTGCTTTGTTTTCTCTTCCTCAGTACCAGTTATCTATATAGTTCATTCCTAAAATGTCCTTGAGACTACCTAATTTTTCATCATTCAATTTAGTTTTGTTTGATAGCTGATTCACAAAGAATACATTTGATTAGGTTACTTTAGAGTATTTTTAGAATACTTATTATCATTTTCTCAGAAAACAACCAATGTCATTCAGACCTAAGGGAGCCAGACCCCAAGTTCCCCAGAGAACGTCATATAAATACTAACCTTAGTTTGGATTTTTTAGTGTTGTTGTTCAACTGCGATCTTACAAGTGTTGATCATAAATCATATTTAAATACATGCAAAACTATTTTTAAAATGACTTACTCTGAGATTTTAAAATTCAAACAGCTTTCTCAGCTATTTGAATAGTGACGATCTAAAATCTGCATCCATGCTGCTCTTTTAATTAAAATTATACCCAAAGGAAAACAGTATTTAACAGTTTGTGAACTTACTCTCTCTAGAAATTGTGTAGTGAATTGTTTTCTCATGCCATAAGGTGCTTCAGTATCTTGGGCTTTTGCTTTCCTGTCTGATCTGTTTCTTTTTCCCCACTGCTGTTACACTTTTGACCTAATTTAATTGGCATAGGCAACAGTATTCGCATTGTTCTCTGATCGATTACCTGAACAGGTGTGAGAAAAGGTGAGCCTCAGGGCTGCCTGGGACATTCATTTCAGTCACACCAAGTTGGCAGAGAGGGAGTATCCGTCACTCAGAGAGCGATCTGAAGAAACTTTACTTTGCAGAAAGGCAGTGACCTTGGGGAATTCAACATCCACGTTTATGATTTTCTCATTTTTAATTAATCTCCTCTTTCAAGTCAATACATTTTCATATATCATTGTCTCAGGACTGCTGCAGGGACAGGACAATCTAAACTGCTTCACTGTTGGCATTTGTGTTAAGTGTGCCTGGCTCTCACCTTTTATACTCAAGGAGAATGTAATATTAGCTTCTGGCTTCAAGCACTTATCACTCATTTGTCTTCATTGATTTCAACTTAGTCTAAAAATCAAGGAATTATGAGGGTTGTGTTTGCTTTGATCCAGTGTTGGTTTTCTTTTCTTGCTTTTAATTATTATTATTTTTCTCAGCCATAAGGATAATTAGAAAATAAACTGTTTCACTGGCTCTTCATAAAATTCCAGCTGATTGCTAATAGTCACCTAAACTCAAGGCAGTATTTTTTTTTTCAAGATTTTAAAATTTATTTTTTAGAGAGCTGGGAAGGGAGAGAAGCAGAGAGGGAGAGAAACATCAATGTATGGTTGCCTTTGACCTGCCTCCGGCTACGGAGATGCCTGGAGACCTGGCTTGCAACCTGGTTATGTGCCCTGGCTGGGAATCCAACCAGTGACCTTTGGGTTCTCAGGCTGGCATCTTATCCACTGTGCCACCAGCTAAGGCTCAATGCAGTATTTAGCTTCCTAAAGCTTTCTTAGCTAGGGTAACAACCATTCCATAATTTGTGTTCCATCACTCTTTCTAAAAATACAACATGGGAAACTACACTCATTGCCACCCAAGTGCATTTAGTCATTTTAAAGATACAGGAAACTTCCGTGAGTTCATTGCCTACCTGAATGAGGACAGGAGAAAGAGTACATTGCATTAACAGGCTTCAGGGCCCTTTCGATACATGGAATTCTTTCAGAAGCACCTGTCCCAGAGTTGGGTTATTGCCTACGTTGCCTGTAGAGTGGAACAAAAAGGGGCAGTGTCTGAGACCCATGCACGGGAGAACCCTCCTCTGGCCTTCCTGTGGCTGCACCACTCCCCATAGAGAGAGGAGTTCACAGGAGATCATGGGTTGGGCCAACTCAGCAACAACCAAACCCGACTATGTACATGCACCACCAAGCACATAGCTAAAGCAGGGTTATTATCACCTACTGGAGTCTTTTCCTCTGAAACAGATTAACCCAGGGGTTGCCTGTTCTAGGTATGCTGTAGGAACACAGGTACCACCCAGATGCAATTATTATAGAATTTTATCTACATTATGCTACTTAAAAAACCCTTACCTCTAAGAACATTCAGATTTTTCCTGCGTGTTCCTGGTAATGCAATTTTCAACATTGGAACTTCATTTTCTAATGTAGAGGTCTATAAAAATACAGATGGCCCTGGCTAGTATGGCTCAGTGGATTGGCTCAGGCCTGTGAACCCAAAGGTCACTGGTTCAATTCCCAGCCAGGGTACATAACCAGGTTGCAAGACAGGTCTCCAGCCAGGTCCGTAGCTGGAGGCAGGTGAAAGGCAACCATACTTTGATGCTTCTCTCCCTTTCTTCCTCTCTCCTTGCCCTTCTCTCTGAAAATAATGAGAAAAATCTTTATAAATAAGTAAATTTGAAAAAATGCAAATGCAAACATCCTAGTAGTGCCAATGTTATTTGTCTTCTTATTCACATAACAAAAAAACTATTCATTTTTTCTCTCTTTTTGCAGTACTGAATTGTTGTCCTTTGTTGTTGTTAAAGTATTTCTTTTTTTGTAAGATTTTATTTATTACTTTTAGAGAGAGGGGGAGGGAGAGAGGCTAAGAGGGAGAGAGACATCAATGTGTGGTTGCCTTTCACCTGCCTCCAGCTATGGACCTGGCTGGAGACCTGGCTTGTAACTGGTATATGCCCTGGCTGGGATAAAGTATTTCTTGTACATGTATCTTTCTGTTTTTATTATTCATATCAACAGTTCTAGGCTCACATTTGCTAATATCTATGTTGTTAGATATTGCTGACTTCTCTGTTTCTAGTATTCTGTTTTTCAGCTCATCCAGCATGCCACCAGTGTACATAGGAATCTCATCAGGAAAGCAGAGGACACCTATTGCCTACTTGAATCTTCCAGATTTTATAACTGTAGATCTTGGTGGCAGTCATATATATTTAGCACCAACCTGCCTCATTAATTTCCAACATAAACTATCCATCCAGCTCTAAACCATAATATCTTCCTACCTTTTGACTCATGCTTTCTTACTTAAATATGTCTGTGTTATCACGAACAAAAGGTACAAATAACTCCTTAGAAAGTATGATGGATTTTTGTGTTACCAAATCCCCCTTCAGGAATAAAGCTATTAGCCTCCTACTGCTGCAAGTGAGACATAAAATGATTCTCAGATGTTAGTCACTTTCAGTACTGTCTTACCGAAGGATATTTTCCCTGTCCAGAGTCACAACTCTTTTCATGGGCACATGGCATCTAGCCACTGATCAATACAGGTGACTAAAACCTTTCCCCCTTCCTTCTCCAAGTTGGGACAACTGTGTAGCTTCTTACCAGATTCCAACTGGTTGGCTAAGTCTATCATTGACAATGAATCAAACCCAAGCTCTTTCTCTTCCAAATCCTGCTTCTTTCCTTGCCCCCCGCACAGATGTTGATTCCAAAGGAATTCCTCAATAATACTTCATGCCCAAATCTGTACCTTGGAGTCCCATTGTAAGGTAAACAAACTATAACAGAGATATTAAGGAACGTGCAAATGTTTGGCTCCTTCACCTTGACTATGCTTTTCTCGCTACAGATATTCTTTCATCTTTATTTCTCACACATTTAGTTTTATTTAACTTCTTCACAAACCCATGTTGTTTTTTTTTGTTAGCAGCCTTAATTAAATACTGAAGATTTGATGATCCCCCATTCCCAGAACAATAGTTGTTTATTCACCCTATATTTATCTAACAAGTTCACATAAATGACTATTGACATTTATATACTTTTTAGATTAAAAAATAAAACATTTACCTTGAACAAGCTAATTTATTCCTTTTCCCATGCTGAATAGGCATGCTTACCCCCATTTCACAGAAAGAAAACTGAAAATTGAGATGAGTCAGTAATTTACTAAACATCACCTAGTTAGGATTGAACATGGCACTACCACACAGCAAAATATATATTCTTTACACTGTAACGTAAAAAAATAAAACAATAAAAAAACATAGACAAGAGACACTGATGTGCATTCCAGATTTTTAAATATATGGAGTTGGCTGTCAATATTAGCGTAATTGAAGTTGGAACGCTCATTTTACGGTTCTCTAATAAGAAGTTTACTTTTTCAAAATGAGTTTCAGATTTCCCCTGAATAAGATCATAATTCATCTTTATTGGAAAAAGACGGAAATGTTTTAACTTCCTTGCCGACAAATTGCTTTCTGAAAGATAGCTCTTCTTCACTTACATGACAAACTAGACGTAAAGGAAAAAAAAAAAAACAGACTTGGATACCATGTAGCTAACATTTCATTTCCTCTTGGCAGATCTTGGAATTCTGTCATCATATTGTGTTATTTTATCCTGATATCAAGATACACGTTTGTATAATGAAATAGGAAATATTTCGCTTAATAAGAATGCTTTCAAAACTAAAGTAAAATTCAGGGTTTTTTAACTACTAAATCTATAGTCATTACACAACAAAATTGCATCAACTGAAGAGATGAACAAGGGAATTTAAAAATGAAGTATTGTTTTCATCTTTATAAATAAGTAGAAAGGAAAATACTTGATCTGCTATCAATAACAGAAACACAATTCCCACCTTAATTCTTTTTAGAAAAATATAATTAGGGGCAAAAAATGAAACAAAGGAAGGAAGGAAGAAAAATGGAGGGGGGAGGGGAGGGAAGAAGGGAAACAAGATAAATAGAAGGAGGGGAGAGGGGGGAAGAGCATAAGAGATCTCTCTTCCAGCAGTTTTGGATCAGTGTCAGCACACAAGGTAAAGGATGGGGTACCAGTCGCTACAAAGGACAGTGTGACAGAAAACTGGCCCCTCAGTGGCCACTGTGCTATGCTGTATAGACCTCTGTCAGGACTGAAGCACTTGATCTCCAGAGGCCAGAGGCTTAAGCCACTGAGGTCTGACAGCTGACCCTTCTCCAGAAATGTTCCTCATGAAGGAGGACGTCACTCAAAAGTATGCCCTATTCCTGAGCACCCATCCCTTTAGCCCTGCTGGGCAATATGCCACTATCATTTGTGTCTGCTCTTCCACATTGGCAAAAATGCTTCTCTTTGAGGGCTTTTTTCATCCAGAAAATGAAATAAAATAAAAGCCTCTCATGGAAAAATCAGATGTCTAAGGAGGGTGTGGCACGAAGGTGATGCCATTTTTGGTAAAAAAACTGTTGAACACTCAGCACATATGCTCATAAATGACCCATCAGGAAATGTGCCAACATGTTGAAAGAGTCCTCAGAAAAATTCACTGCAGCCAAACGCACCCTCTCACAACAACGCCAGCTGGCACATGACACAGATGGATTCCTAGGACACTCATCATGCAGGGGAAGCCTGAAGGAAGGCCCATCCTCCAGACGGCAGTTCTGGTTTTAGTAGAGGACCCCATCATACGAGTATAGTTTATAAATATATTTTTATTCAACATTTTTTTATATATAGAAGCTCCACCTGATGTACCTACCTATCTTTTCTGTTTTCCTTCCTCTCTTTTCTCCAAAGTCTAGAGATTGAGTTATTCGCAGTGTTTAGTTGTTAGAGACAGTATTGCACCATCTAGCAGATACCCCATGAGGGGGAAGCAATACTCAGGTTCATGGGAAAGTGGGGGAACTAGCCTCCTCCCTGAAGCTGCGCCACTCAGGCCCTGATACCCCATCAGTCTGCCTAGACCTCTACACGCTGGCCAAGGCAGCTGACTCCTTAGCAAGGCATCAGCTCAGTGAGGGCAGTGAGAAGGCGTCCAGAGAGTGCTACTGACTTCCACCAGGCTGCTGCCACACAGCAACGACTGCTCCCCGCAAGAAAGAGGGCGTCTGTGGTGTGGGAGAACGACTTGGCGCAGGGATCCTGGGGCTGACCCTTCGGCTCTCTCCAGTGACTGCAGTCCTCTGTGCTGCCACGTCACCAGAGCCCAGGATGAGTGGCTAGAAACGAAAAGTTGAGTGTTGGTCCTTTAAGAGGATGCTTATTCTCAGGTGGACTCCTGTCTCCCCCTGAGGGTGACAGACCCTGCTACTTTTCACAGCCAGGTGTTATGCGGGTGCCACTTCCTGGCTCTGGTGCTCTGGGCTTGGGGACCTGCTTTGGGGTTTAGGCCCCATGTTTCTCATAGGGAACCCCCAACCGCTGTCGCTGAGAGCGCTCTGAAACCTCAGTGGCCACCCATGGGAGCACTGGCCAGCCTGTTTCACATCTCTGCCCTGCCTCCCAGTCTCCATATGGCCTCTTCCATAAACCCTTGGTTGGAAGGCTTCTTTTCAGCTAGTCTTCGATTGGTTATTTAGGACGACTGTTCTTTAATTTAGTTGTAAGTCCAGTGTGGTCCCTGGAGGAGGTGAGTACAGCTTCCATCTACTGCATTCCCATTTAGGATCTCCTAGAACTGGTTTAAGTAACTGGCAACATTTGGACCATGATATCCCAACAAAGATTGTTTAACTTAAGTTAAAATGTTTGGGTTACCACGTGTCATTCAAATGATTTTATAAATAATGAGTCAGAAGTTTGCATCCTGTGACCTTAGATAAAAAACTGTACCTCATTCAGTTTTTACGTCAGGTTAAGGATTTTTTTTTGAGAACTTATTAGTGACTTAATTTTTAAAAAGCATGGTTCTAGCTGGTGGCACAGTGGGTAAGGTGCTGGCCTGTGAACCTAAAGGTGGCTGGTTTGTTTCCCAGCCAGGGCACATAACCAGGTCTACAGCCAGGTCCATAGCTGGAGGCAGGTGAAAGGCAACCATACATTGATGTCTCTCTCCCTCTCTGCCTCTCCCCCATCCCAGCTCTCTAAAAATAATAAATAAAATCTTTTTAAAAAAGCGATAATTTTACCAGTGTTACATTATCAGTGACCAGATAGGCCTGAGTTAAATTTTGTTTTAAACCTTTACTATCTGGGTAAAATTCTGAGATCTCATGATCTTGAATTGCATTCCCTGTAAAAAGAACTAAATATGGTTCACTTTTGCTATGAGGACTAGCATAACAATGAGTGGAAACTATAGCAGATTCATTTGTCAAAGTAAGAAACAGTGATTCAGTGGTAGCCCAGCTGCAGGAACAGGGGTGCGTCTCATCTTTTCTCTGTTACCTTTTCCTACACTTAAGAGCTCCGGGTGAAACGGTTTCAGTAGTAAGACAGGTCTGTGAAAGACAAAGGCAGATGTCTCAGCAGCAGTTCTTCCTCTTTAAGAACAGAGAACACTACTTCCTGCCAAGCTTTGAGAAAAAAAGATATTATTTAACAGACTTCCTTACTGTTTTTGGCAGTATTTCAGAAATATGTTATCATGTGGGAAAACATTGTATAAGTGCTTGGTAAAGTATGGTGTGTTCTGCCTCACAAGCTTGTAAAAATATGTTCAGAAATGCTGCTATTACCACTGTATTTATGAAAACTCCTCAGGTACTGAAGAAAAAAAAATAATAAAATCACTCATTAGCTTTTGCCCTTGTTTCTAGGTTTCTATATTTTATTGTTCAATAGATGATCAAGAAATGTTTATTCACCAAATCTTTACACATCCCAAGCTGTAGTGATCAGAACAATTCTCTAACTAAACTTTTTAAAAAACCGTTATCTGCAATATTTTTGAGACAATATAAAGTGCATATATTTTAATGTTTGTGTTTTATATACAATTTCATTGTATTTCTACTGTGGGTGTGGATATCGAAGGATTTATTTAATGCTAACCCAGAACAGATGTTTAGAGTCTAAGTTGACAGCTTAATGGCTCCTGACATAAGCATGACCTTCATAAAAATTAAGCATGGGTTATCTAATATGGTATAAGTGGCCTTTTATTTAAATCTAAGTTGGACGTACACAGTCAATAACCACTGAGTATGAACCAAGGGTAATAACCCAAAGATGATGAGACAGTATTTGCCCTTTATCAGGATAAGGTGAAAATGACTATAAAGGTGACAGACGCTAATCAGTGAAACCTGAACAATCATGCCCAATAATCATTAAATGAAGGCAGAGAACTAGACTCCTGGGAAAGAACCAACATTTGGCAAAACAAGGTGTGTTTTCATTCAGAATCACAGAATTTGGAGGAAAATGTAGAATCAAACTCAACATAAAGTAAAATGTCTAGGTGCTTTCTCTTAAAATATTAAGAGGGCATGGTTATGTATGTTTCTTCAATAAAGCTTACTACAGAAAAAGCATGTACATTAAAAAAGCTAATAATATTATAATCCTCTGGAGAGGAATGGATGCACATTGTCTTTTAGAATACTTTATAATAGTCACAGTACTGACTCTACATTGTATAGTATATTTTTTTCATAAGTTGATCTTTACAACATAGGCCCTAACTACAGGAAATTCATAATTGTCATTTTCTTGAGGTCCAGTATACAATGAAAAGCCAAATGCCATATCAGGGTAAAATATGCTACTATTAATTCCCCCTAAGTGGCTGAAAACTGTGCAATAAGGTAGAAAACACAATACTGCTGCTACATGCTCTCATTATCATTCGATCTGACTGTAATATTTTTTATAACAGAATAATACAGAATATGTATAACATGCACTATTTTTCTTTTCACTAGGCTAGGTTGGAGAGAAAGTTTTCCTTCAAGTGATGCGACTGAATTACCTCCTGGAATTTATTAAAGTAGAAGGTGATTTTCCTTCAACTGTCCCCTAATAGATTTTACTTCTCAATATGTGGGGCACTCTATCATTTTACATCACTGATTACTTGAACTTTGATCCTTTTGGGGGAAAATGTTGGAAAAGAAAGATAAACTATTCTGTTATTATATACCATATACTTAATCTGTTCCTCACATTGATGTGAAAAAGACTTTTTTCAATGGTGACAACCTGTGTAGCCATGCTAAAAATAACACAGTTGAAAAGGATGAACACAGAAATATAAAATCACTAGTTAACTTTTGGTAAGAGTTAAGTCTTTTAAGGTAGTATAATCATTTTTCCCCAGAAGAATGAAATGGTATTATTCTAGTGTAACCGGTAGCAAAATAGAATCAATCTCTTTAGCCTTTCTGTAATTATGCATATTTCCCCATAGGAAAAGAATACTTTTATATATTATAAATGATCATTAAGTACTTCTGATTGATTAAACAAAATAACATTCATGTACAGTAAATATTTTGTGTCTGTAAAATTTAGATATTTTTTGATTTCTTGTTTTAGTGCCACACCTGATTACATTCTGTAGAGTACTTTTTTATCCCCATAATAGCTCTCCTGAGATGAAACTACTATTATTTCTCAGTTTCTGAGCTGGCTTCCCTTTCTCCAAGCTTTCTCCACAAGGTAACTATAGTAATCCCTGTAAAATTCCAAATGTAATTATGTAGTATCCTTTAATAAACCTCAATATCTTATTTTTATTGGAGGAAGCAATCACAAGTACTTAATAGTTCTATGAAACACAACATGACAATGTTTTTGTCATAATAGGTTCCAGCCCCAGGGACTTTGCACACGCCTCTCCCCTGTCTATAAAGAGAGTTTTCTTCTTATCCCAACCACTATTTTCACCCTCCTATCCATTTTATATGATTTCTTGAAGTATGTATCACTTACTTCTCAGCCTAGGTGGGACACCCTCATTTTACAAACTGCCTACACATTGCACAATTTTCATTGATGTTACCACAACTTAATTAATTATCTGTATAATTGTTGGCTATTTTGTGAGCAGATCATAAGGTTGACAAGCACAAATCTGACAGTTTTGTCCATTACTGTGGACCTGGTACCTAGCATATAGGAGCTTTCTAAAAACTATTACTCATTAGCAAAATCTTCCTCTTAGAACTGCTTATGTATAATATTAGTTAGTTACTGCTGCTGAAAACATTTGCCCAAATGTAGTGTCTAACAAAGCAAACCTTCATGGATCAGGAATCCAGCCACAACTCTGACCCTTGGCTTAGAGTGTCTCACAAGGTTGTGGTCAGGTTGTCCACCAGGATTGCAGACATCTCAAGACTTAACTGTGATGGGATCTATTGTCCCAAGTTCATATACATGTTGGTTGACATTCATTTTGTCATAGGCTGTGGTCCTTAGTTCCTTGCTGGCTGTTGGCCAAATGTTGACCTCAGTCCTTTGCCATCTTGGCCTCCCCAAAGGGTGTCTGGTAACATTGCAGTTCTTTAGAGAAACAAGTAAGAGAGAGGAGTCTAAGAGAACCTATGAGCATTATAAAAAAGTCAGAGACTTTTATAACTTTGGAACTTTGAAAATGACATTCCATCATTTTTGTTCTGTGCTTCTGGATTGAAGCTTGTCACTAGACCCAACAAACCCATGCTTAAGGAGAGGGAATTACATAAAAACAATAAATCCAAAATGGAATCATCTTAGAAGCTGCCTACTATAGACCAGTCCATCTAATGAGAACTGATAGTGATAACAAACAATTATTATGGGTTAGCAAAAAAATCTGTATGGATTTTTCCATGAAATAAAAGACACATATTTCATTGTCACCAATAACTTCATGATTTGGATATTTTGACCATGTCAGCTATTTACTGCATGGTGTAACTTTGATGGCTCTCAATTAATGTCTCCATTAATTAGAGCAACTTCAGCTGGTCTACCTGACTATGAAGCATTGGCCAGTGAGAAATCTCCAGCATAAAACTTTGAATTCAATCAGTCACAGCACCTTCTCCACACACTGCACACATCTTCTTTGCATTTTAGTTGCATTTTTATTTTTCTTGAAATAATAATGTATAATATGCTGAAAATATACATTTTTCCATCATCGATTAAAATGGCTACACTAAATTTCCCAACGTTAATATGTTTTTTTAGATGCATGCTGATATGGCAGCTGTCACAATACAATCTAACAAAATAGTTTCAAATGAAGTTAACGACAACTAAGTGCCATTAGAGATATCTTATGAAAAAAACAAACAAACGTGGCCCAATGCAATATATGTGAAACAATAATATTGTTCTCAAAATAACTATTTAATAAATGGTAGTACTGCTCAAATATTAGAAATAGCCTAATATTCCTAACGTGCTATTTTCCAAACCCATTTAGCAATCATAAAGTTAATATTATGCACTTTGTACTACTGTAAAAGAGTTGCAAGCATGTAATCTTTCCCCCTAAAAATCTAAATTTAAAAAAAGCAGAACTTGATCTTCACAGCAACTAGCACAGTCCTTTGAGCATAGAAGGAACTCAGCAATTATTTACATGTGAGTAAAGGAATAAATACATGAAAATAAAAGAATATTGTTTCTCTTGCTTTTTCAAAAGGGGTGTGTACAAAGTCCCTTTCCCAGTTTTTTAATGTTTAAAAGCTGTTATTTCTTAACATGCAGACTCCAAAGTTCTATTGACAGTTATTCCCACCTGCATTTACATGGTGAGACAAAAGTAGGTTTACAGTGGTGAGTACATGAAACACAGAGTCTATTCTTGTATTATTATTTGTTCATTATTGCATCATTTTCCATACAAACAACTATATCTACTTTTTCCCCATTCTGTATATTGTGTATACATATGCCAGGCACGCTTTCACATATTCTAAAGATTTAAGGGGTGAGAGCGGAGAATGTATTTTGTCCTAGGATAAGGTTCAGACTTCCTTGCTTTTATTTTTAAAACAGGCATATTTTATTTTCCAACTACCTCTCCAAGTTCCTCGTGGAATAAAGTTTCTTGGAACGTGCGTCTGTTTACAGAGCTGAGATCATGCCTTGCATCTGTACTCTCAGACTGAGAAACAGAGAGTAATATCTGTGAGGCTAAGAGACTTATTCCGTAAGTATTTTTTTTTAATTTAATCAGTCATGCACATTCTCAGATCTACTCCTCTAAGGGGAAGAAATGCTCACATTTTGCAAAACAGTTGCCAATTCTTCAAAGACTAAATTAGTGTTAATGAAGAAAACAGTGGGACAGGCGGCACAACCACCACCTGGAGGGGACAGATGTGGAGGCATCCGTCGCCGTTTCTGCGCCTGTCTTTTGAGAGAGCAGACGCATCAGCTGGTGATAAAGATATGCCTTAGCCCACGGAACTCAAGCACTTAGTGGATCATTTTTTAAAAGACTAAATAATGCTGTAAAGAAAGAATCAAATCTGTTGGCATGTTACTAGTGACTAAAATGTATGCCTATCAAATTGTACTGTATTCCAGTTCTAGTCTTTCTGTGAGAATAGAAATGTTTTTGTTGTTGTTGTTGTTGTTTTAATACAAGATTTTAGGAGGAGCCCATACTTGCATACCAATCATTGACTTGTTTGGTCACACACAAGAGAGTGATAAAAAATAATGAACAGGTCCCTGACAATTATTATATGTGAAACAATATTATTATTTTCTAAATAACTGATTCATACATGCCCATGCTGCACAAATATTAGAATAGCCTAATAATCAAAGCAATATTTTTCAAAACCATTCCCTCAAATACCTTCAAAAGTGTATTGAGATGTTTAGGGGTGACATTCATTAATAAAATTATATAGGTTTCAGAGGCACGATTCTATAATATATCATCTGTGTATTGTATTGAGTGTTCACCATCCCAAGTCAAGTCTCCTTCTATCACCATTTATCCCCTTTACCCTCTTCTACCTCCCTCTGCTAATCACCATACTGTTACCTGTGTCTATGAGTTTTTAATTTTATTTTTGCTTAATCCCTTCATATTTTTTCACTCAGACCCCTAATACCCCTCCTCTCTGACAGCTTTCAGTCTGATTCCTATATTTATAAGTCTACTTCTATTTTATTTGTTACTTTATTTTGCTTATTAGATTACATATGTGAGTGAAATCATATGGTATTTTTCATTCTCTGGCCAATTTACTTCACTTAGCATAATATTCTCCAGATATATCTATGCTATCACAAAAATTAAGACTTCCTTCTAGCCCTGGCTGGTGGCTCAGTGGATAGGCACTGGCCTGTGAACCCAAAATCACTGATTTGATTCCCCAGCCTGGGCACGTAACCAGGTTGCAAGCCAGGTCTCCAGTAAGGTCCATGGCTGGAGGCAGGTGAAAGGCGACCATACATTGATGTCTTTCTCCCTGTCTGCCTCCTTCCTTTTCCCTTCTTTAAAAATAATAATTAAAATCTTTAAAAAAGTTAATTAAAAAACAAAGAACTTCCTTTCTTTTCACACATGAGTGGTATTCCATTGTATAAATGCACCATGGTTTTTTATCCACTCATCTACCGATGAGTACTTGGGCTGCTTCCAAATATTGGTTATTATAAATAACACTGCAAATACCTTTTGATGAGCAGCTATTATGTCATAGGTCAAGGTCATGGCACATGTGATCCTCTAATCATGTATGCCAGGCAACTAGTCTTACTGCCAGGTGTGATATATATATATATATTTTTAATTTTATTGTTGTTGTATTACATCCATCCCGTTTTTGCTCCCCTCTGTCCCCCTCCCCACCCACCCATTCAGGTGTGATATTTCTTTATCTTTAATATGTCCTCAAATATACAAAAGTATACTTTTTAGTATACTTTTTAGTGTAGTAACCATGATGAAATACCTACTGAAATAATATAGTATTCTAAATTTGTAATGTATTAAAGTGTGTAGATTTTGAAAAATATTTTATTTTTATTATATTAAGTTTTTATTTAGTAATGTGCTATATATTTCTATAGGTTCTTATCTTGATACAAATCTTTTAATCACTACAGTTTTATGTACTACATAGCTTCTGTGTCTTTCCCAATAATTTTTGCCAAGGTGCTTTATGTTTTGTATTGCTATTATGCATAGAATGCTTTCCATATTTTAATTTTAACTATTTATTATTGATAAGAACAGCTAAATATTTATATTTTATTCAGTTACTTTAAAGATTCTAATAGATTCTTTATTCTCTCTGAGTATTTTAGGTTTTTATAAATTGGTGTTTCAGGATTCTTCGGGTATAGTCCAAGTAGTGGAATTGCTGGATCAAAAGGCAGTTCCATTTTTAGTTTTTTTAGGAAACTCCATACTGTTTTCCACAGTGGCTGCACCAGCCTACATTCCCACCAACAGTGCACGAGGGTTCCCTTTGTCCCACATCCTCGCCAACACTTGTTGTTTGTTGATTTGTTGATGATTGCCATTCTGACAGGTGTGAGGTGGTATCTTATTGTGGTTTTCATTTGCATCTCTCTGATGACTAGTGATGTTGAGCATTCTTTCATATGCCCCTGGGCCCTTTGTATATCTTCCTCAGTGAGTTGTCTGTTCAGGTCCTTTGCCCATTTTTTAATTGGGCTGTCTGTCTCCCTGGTGTTGAGTTGCATTAGTTCTTTATATATTTTGGAGATCAAACCCTTGTCTGAGGTATCATTGGCAAAAACCTTTTCCCATACAGTTGGTTCCCTTTGAATTTTGCCGATATTTTCTTTAGATGAACAGAAACTTTTCAATTTGATATAGTCCTATTTGTTGATTTGTTCTATTATTTCCTTTGAATTTGCTGAAGTATCATCTAGCGTACTTCTTACTAATAGATTCAAATCAAGTTTCCAAGTCTTCTTGTTACATTTTCCAACCATTCTTGTGTGAATATTGGTATTTTTAGTTAACTAATAAATTACTCCATTGCCATGCTATATTTTTAATATTGAGTTGTTTATTCTAACTTTTATGTATGCTTATACTGATTTTAATTTCCTTTAACATTTATATTTTTGTCTTCTTTGATTTGTGATCTCACAAATCTTCTAAATGGCATTCTCATTTTTAGAATCCTCAGGCTTGTGAATCATGCCTATGGCTTTTTTTATTTTTAAGATTTTTTTAATGTATTATTTTTAAGAGAGAGGGGAAGGGAGAGAGAAAGAGAGGGAGGGAAACATCAATGTATAGTTGCCTTTCACCTGCCTTCAGCTAAGGACCTGGCTGAGAACCTGGCTTGCAAAGTGGTTATGTGCCCTGGCTGGGAATCGAACCAGCAACCTTTGGGTTCACAGTCTGGCGCCCTATCCACTATGCCACCAGCTGGGGCTGCCTATGGCCTTTTTAATACAGTCAGTCTACCTCATATTTGTCTTCCTCTTTCCCTGTTGGCTTCTATTTTTTTTCCCTCGCATTGTCTTTTCCAGAGAACCCTGCCTTCTCATGATGTGTCAGAAGTAAGATAAATTAAGTTCTGTTATTTTTGCCAACTATATGATTCTGGATGAATTTGCTTTAGGGCCCCCATGTTGTTCACCAGTCTCTCAGTCTAGGGTACACCGTGTTGCTAATTAAAGGTGGTTCGGTATGAAATGCAGTCATGTTTTAGGTAATTATAACATCATTTTTTATTTTTTATTATTTATTTATTATTTATTTATTTTAAAGATTTTATTTAATTATTTTTAGAAAGAGGGGAAGGGTGAGAGGCAGAGAGGGAGAGAGACATCAATGTATGGTTGCTTTTCACCTGTCTCCAGCCACAGACCTGGCTGGAGACCTGGCTTACAACCTGGTTATGTGCCCTGGCTGGAGAATCGAACCTGCGACCTTTGGGTTCACAGGCCGGCGCCTTCATTTTTTTTTTTTTTTTTTTTTAATATTTATTTATTATATTTAGAGAGAGGGGAAGGGAGAGACAAAATATCTATTTGAGAAAAACAGTGATCCCTGTTGCCTCTCATATGCACCCCGATTGGGAACCAAACCCCCAGCCTTGTCCTGTACCCTGGCCAGGAATTGACCAACTACCTTCCTGCCCTGTGAGACAATGCGCCTAACCAACCGAGCCACACCAGCCGGGGCTAATGTTCTTCTTTTTAATTCCAGGGGTAAATAGTAACATTTTCTTATTTTCGAGTAGCTAGTAATGGTTTTGGTAACCCTTTTGGTACTTGTTTTGAATTTTATGAGTTTACAATAAGAACAGTTGGCTATTCAAATCCTTATGGCTCTAAATAGTTAGTACTATTTAGACTCAGCTGTAGACAATACATGTCCAGAGAGAAGATGGCAGCTAAGTAGGCGGAAGCTGACCTGAGTTCTGCTCTTGCCCCCCAGTTTGGATACGTGGCCGCTCTTCTGACAAACTGAACACTCAACGGAGTCTTAGCTGATGGGAAGTTTGGAAGCCGAGGCTACAGGAGACCCATCACAACGGTCGTTAAGGAGATGTTATAGGTAGGAGGGGAAATCGCCCCTGCGTGGCACCTGTATGGCAGAGGCTAGGCAGAAACTGCCGCTTTGCAGCCCCCTGCCTCCCAGGGCAGAGAACGCTCCGACCCGGCTGGGCCCGGCCTGAGCCGCACAAAGCGGGGGCCCTCCAGGCTGGGCACCCACGGGGAGCAGAGCGGCCGCAGCAAACAAACGCTGTGCCCCGACGGCACAGCTGCCCTGCCAGCAAAGGCTGGCGGCTGAAAGCGTGGGTTGCTGCTTCCACTGAATGCGGCTGGGCGGAGAGGTCAGCGAGGCGCACAGCAGCGCGGTCCTCGCCCTGGCCCAGCGCAGTTACAGGACCGAGGCTGCGCAGGGTGGCAAGTTCCCGGTGGTGACGAGCACAGGGCTGGGAACTGGATGGGCAAGAGCTGAGCCTGGGAAGCTCTGCAAAACAAGCCGGGCAGGCTGGAGAACCCCCTGCAGGGTGCATATCCCCGAGAGAAAGGCAAAGAGGGAAATGCCTGAAGGACTCACTGGCAACGTTTCTCAGGGAGGCAATCTACACTGGTTCCCAGAGCCTGATTGCACAGAGGCCATCAAGGCAAGGAGATCAGAAATCAGTGCAGGAAGGGGGAATCGGGGCCCCACTCAGCCTTGGCTTCCATGCAGCTGCCACGAGCACCAAGCAGGAGCGAGCTGACCCCCTTACATGACTGGCTCCTCCCCTGAAATGGGCAGCTAGGTCATCAGAAACTAGACTCTATTGGAAAGAAGCTGGGACAGACCAAGACCGTGGTGGCGAAGAGGCAGGGGACGCAGCCACAATTTTCTCCGAAGACTGAACAGTGCCTCCTGGAGGGGACACAGGGGTCCCGCCCTCCCCATTCCAGTAGAAGCCCCTAGCACAGGCAGGTACTGGGAATGCACGTGGTGCCACCCGCAGCGGGAAGGCCCTCCCCTGAGCACTGAGCTGGTAAGAAGCCAGAGGCAGATCCAGAGAGAGAAGACTGAAGGCAAACACCAAACTCTGCTGGGACTAATTCCAACTCACTCTTCTTCAGATTAGTGTCACTTTTTTCTTTCGCATACCTTTTAGTATTTTTTCTTTTGCTTCAGTTGTATTCCAATTAAGTCATTATTCTTTGTCTTATTTTTTATTCTTGTTATTTTCTTTTATTTTGTTTCAAATCTCACATTTTATCCTTCCCTTGTATTGCTCCACTTGGCCATCTTCCTGAGTTTTCTTTTTTTTTTTTTTTTTAAGAGTTTA